>CM041800.1:9264571-9377071 GCA_023376895.1 Aspiorhynchus laticeps
ATATCGGCATTATTCAGCTCTTAGCAGAGACAAACAGCCTTCAAATGCGGACTCAGAGTCGACATCGATTTGTCACCTTTACTCAAAAGGTCCCCTACAACAGTAGAGGAATCCAGCAGTCTAGTACAACAATATTATCCCCGCAACGAGAAGCCTTCAAAGTCTCTCGCGTATTTTTCTTCTGCACCGAGCACGGCTTTTTCTAAGCCAAGCGTGCATCCTGAACGCAGCGGGGACAGCGGGGTTGATGTTGCCGGGAATTTTTGGGCGATTATTTTCTTTACCTTTATTGTTATGAGGAGGGCTGATTTTATCTCCACATCCTTTTGTTGTCTTTGATAAAGATGTGAGGCTGCTTGTTGCTGCCTATGAGGCACGGCTGTGAATATTGCCCTCGCATTGCATTCGTATATTTTAGTGCGCGTATTCATGACCAAGCCAAATTAAAAAAGAGCAACTGCTGTGTAGGCCTAATGTTTAAACTGTAAGAGGCCAGTAAACAGTAGTAGAATCGATTAGTTTACAGAACAAATAAATATAGCTATGCACACACACACAATTGTTTTAAATAGGCCGAATCATTGACGCGTGTAATGATAATAAAACAAAATTCGTTAATAATAGAACCGACTACTTAGATTATGCAATCCTAAAAAAAACTATTATTGTTATTATTATTGTTGTTGTTATTATTATTATTATCATCATCATTTATTATTATTTTGCATGCATGGTTGCGTTTTTAATTAAATCTTTAAAATAAAATCAAGTGACTTTGCGCATTTATTGTTGTTTTTTCTTTCACGATAATCACGAATGTTGCGCTGCACTGGAGATTTTTTCTTTCTTTTTTAGTTTTTTTCGTAAGGCCAATTTAGCTCATTTTCCACAATTAATTAGTCCCTCTCTCAGGGGGGATGATAGGGGTCTGGGACGGTAAACTGACACTGCGATGTGTGTGGTATCCGAGCACTGGCGCAGCGGCTGATGGAAAAAGCCTGCTTCCACTCATGTCAAAATCATTTATCCAGAACAGCCCTTTACAAGAACTTGTATACATTTGGAGACGGACTTTTTTCGCCCACCCCCATCATGCGTACTTGACAAGATGCTCAACCAGGTCACTGCTTTACGTGCTCGCATTCTTCTGTCTAAGGCGAAGCGATGAACTCTTGCATCGCACGTTGTTCCCTCGACGGTAAAACGCGCCATTACATCGTGCCACTCACTAGAAGTGCTTTTCTATTTCACCCCCCCGTCCTCCAGTGCCAGAACTCTCACCAAAACACGCCATTAATTACTGGAGCTCTGACAGCCTTCGCCCCGGTGTTTGGCGTGTGGCGCTGTTGATTGAAACGTCGGACTAGGCTTGATAAATGGCGTTATTGCGTGTATTTAGGCTGTCAGAGGGGAGGTGGGGAGTCTCTCTGCTCGGACTCTGCACAGCCTCCTGCCAGACCGATAGCTGGAGGCATGCCAGACATGGAAAAGGGGTGGGTCTCCGCAGTTTGAGGAGATTTCTTGGAGGAATTTAGCAGGGATCTAGGGGGCAGAGAGAGATTTACGAATTGATAGGTGGTCGCGTTTTGTTTGGCCGCACGTCTTTGCGCCAGAAGACTCTGGAGCATTGAGTTTCCTTCTCTTAAAGGATTAGTCTTCACGATGGCCACCAAGAGACTAAGGAGGGGTCGCTATCCTGGCGACACACAGCTGGTGGCTTCAACCAGGAGCACAATTGTGGCGCACTGACCTCGGAGAGACACTGGCTTTTAAGAGATTTGCTTGGAGTACGCATAGTTTTCTCCCGTATTTTTAGCCCCGACTCTCATTCTTTGAAGACCGAACCCGTCTTTTTACATCCGTCCAGCTTCCTTTGGGCTACAAGGCTTAGCAATGACGACTGAGAGCTCTCAGCAGCAGCTGGACACGCCGGCTCCCATCAGATCCAGCCCTGCGTCCAGTACCATGCACTCGGGGCTTCAGAGCACACAGACAGTGCTGGAGAGCACATCTGCGACCGGCAGCAAGGGCAAAAAGTCCAACTCGGGCATGAGGCGCCCCGAAAAGCCGCCTTACTCCTATATCGCTCTCATAGTCATGGCGATACAGAGCTCTCCGACTAAAAGGTTAACGCTGAGTGAAATCTATCAGTTCCTCCAAGCGCGTTTCCCGTTTTTTAGGGGTTCCTACCAGGGCTGGAAAAATTCCGTCAGACACAATTTGTCTCTTAACGAGTGTTTCATCAAACTTCCCAAAGGACTTGGGCGGCCGGGAAAAGGCCACTATTGGACAATCGACCCCGGGAGCGAGTTCATGTTCGAGGAGGGCTCTTTCCGACGCAGGCCCCGTGGTTTCCGAAGGAAATGCCAGGCTCTCAAACCCATGTACCGCATGATGAACGGCATCGGCTTCGGCGCTTCGATGCTGCCCCAAAACTTCGACTTCCAGTCGCCTTCCGCGTCCCTGGCCTGCCACGCCAACGGCTATAATCTGGACATGATGAGCAACCCTGTGCCTGGCGTCCACACGGGTTACGATGGCCTCAGTACAGGCCACCATGTCTCACACATGTCTCCGAGCTCGGGCTCTACATACATGACGGCTTGCCAAGTCGCTTCCAATGGCGAGTACGGCCCAGAAAACAGCAACAGTCCGCTTCACTCGCCGCCGGCCATGAGCGGCTCTCTGGAGTGCCATTCGCCGTATGGAGCCGCCTCGGCACATTGGGCTTCATCAGGTGTGTCTCCTTACATTAAACAGCAGCCGCTAGCCTCCAGCAGCCCAAACTCCTCCGGATTACACTCGAGTATGCCGCCTTATTCTCTGGAGCAGGGCTATCTGCATCACAACGGCAGAGAGTCGGCAGACATCTCAGGTATAAACCCGCTAATGCACTCACTCCTTACAGTGTCTCGATTTGATATTTCTGTATAAAGTTTAGCAGGTCTAAGAATGCATTTATTTAAGACAATACTTAAGTACTCTCTAAAAAAATACTGGGTTGTTTCAATGCAACTTTAGCTCAAATATGGACTAACTCAATTTTTGGGTTAAAAATGTAATGTAAAAAAATAACAAAACAGCTGGCTTAGTCCATTTTGACCCAAAGTTGGGTTGAAACAACCCAGAATTTTTTAGAGTGTAGTTTCCCATAAATAAAAATCAATGTAGCTGCTGTTGTTTTAAAAACATTTTAATGTAAAGTCGTTTAAAACGAAAAGCCTGCCTAAATATTACAATTTACGCACACCAATCAAGTTTTTATACAGGAGGCAATGTGTTTTTAGCCGACATCATGTGTAACAAATTAATCTTTTTCGATGTATTAATGTAGCACAGATTGTTGAAGAAATTTCATTTATGCTTTTAAAAATGCATATTATTGCAAGCATTATGCCTGTTCATCGATAATTATTTACAATAAGGGACCACGGTATTTACAGAAAGGGCAGATTCCAGAGTCATGCGAGTGTGCAATCATATATATATATATATATATATATATATATATATATATATATAATTCCCTCAAAATGGATCATGTAGCCTAAGTATTTTTTTTCAGAGGCCTACATGTGTTGCGTGTGTTAAGGGCGCATTTAGTCTAATGAATTAAAGATTGTGCGTGGCAATTAATAATTACTCACAGTTTTTGAGCTGATTTTCCCGCAGTGCTGTTTTGGAGACACAATATAATTAGGAAAATAGCAGATGTGTGACGCAAAAGGCCTTTGCGAGCTGTTTGCGATTTTTTTCTTTCCATCATTTCATAAGTAAACAGTGCCGTCGTTGCCAGTAGCTCGGTAATGAAAACCCGACATTAATGCAAACTAAAGAGGATTTTACACGTGTGTTCAGTTTTAACTGCGAGGCTTCGTATGAGGCCCAGGTGAACAACAAATAACACTTAGCCACCTAAACGACGTTTTAATATAAGAAAACATGCTGTGAATAACTGTTATAATTCTAATAATGCGTTGAAACAAAAATGGGAGGATGTTTGATATTTGTTGAACTGAGTTCCAGAAAACAATACCATTGTTCTTCAAATACTGGCATGGCGTTGAAAGCACTAGAATACATTGTCTGAGCCGGTAATAAGCTTGTCTTCTATTAAACCTAAAAACTATTTCTTTAAAAAGCGCTAAAAAGCTCTGATGCCTCTACTTCTATGAAGACTGTAAAGACAATTAAGCATGCGTTCGATGATGCCATTATTCTAGCAATATATTAATACTGCTGATTTTAATATTTTTTTTCTTCCACCAGCAGGAATGTCTCGATACCAAACCCACTCATCGCCAGTCTGTGACAGAAAAGACTTTGTGCTGAACTTCAACGGTATAACGTCGTTTCATCCATCCAGCAGTGGATCCTACTACCATCATCAGATACATCACCAAGGAGCCTGTCAAGATGTAAAACCATGCGTTATGTAATTTAAACTATGACAAGCCAAAAAAATAATAAATGCGAGCGTACGGACTGAAGTCGCAAATCACGAGACAGTGTGCGCTTGATGCACGGTTATCTATGAAGAATAAATCAAATCAGAAGTCATTCACCTCTCCGTATTTACTGAGAGAAACTATGAAGGATCGGAACTGAGGACTCCACAGGGAGGGACAGCGTTTGGGCTTTTTGGGGAAAGATTATAACATATATTTACTATCTTGGAAAAACCTCGAAAGGTCTTCAAATGTGGAGACATGTTGTTTAACAAAGCTGTTTATCCAGTCCATAATCGATAGCCAAGACTTTTGTTTGATTTGACCACATTTCCAATGACGATAAAGGGGAAAGTGCTCAATAACTGAGCATATAAAGTCGTAGTAAAATGAGTTATTTTCGATGCACTCACGAAATACTGAGTTCAGTGGCGCGGGAATCGATGCATGTCACAAACACACTCGAATACAAAGTATCTTATTTGTCTAAACCTTATGTGTTTCTTTTTGACGGCTCTTCAGTAATTGCACCCCTTATATTTTCAGGGGTGAATGTGTAGGTCTGTGGGTAATTCATGTGTAAAAGGAAAACCGTATTAGAATAATAATGATTGCACTTTTGTTAGTTTAACAAGTTGACAAATTACAGTTATGTACAGTATAATAAAACGATGTATTCTCCAAAAAAAAAAAAAAAGTGTATTTATTTATTTATTGCTTAACCATGTTTAAATTAGTTATTTTGTTTTCCGTAAAACACGACAAAGACATTGTAACTGGTTTGAAGCAAATATGCTTATTTAATTTTTTTTAGCCTTCTAATAATTAAAATCAGTCTACATCTCCCCTTAGGAATAAACTCCCACAAACCTGCCACGCTTCTTTGGATAAAAAAATACCCGGTTAAATATTTGAACCAGCTATATTTACTGTATGCATTTAGGCAACTGTCTGTGAAAATGTATATTTTAGAAATAATAATAACTCGCGTCTTCACCATCAAATACGCTCTTCAACAGAACAGAACGCGTCTTTATTATTGCTGCAAAAATAAACAGGTAGCCTAGGTACAATAGAGGTAATAAACGATTTAAACTGGGATGCTACGGTAAAGAAAACATAACCCTAACATAGCAAAGAAAGACACACGTTTGACCAATTTCTGCTCAATAATCACATCGATCGAAATAGGCGCACTTATAATACACCATTTATATGCACTCTGATGTCCTCTAAATCAAGCATACAATTAATAAATAAAATACACATTTCATTCATATTCAACAAAGTTCACAATGAAATCTCAATTTAAATAAAATCTCAATTGTCAAAAACACGTTAGGCTATATTCCGACTCCCATTAAATCAGTGACAGTCAAATAAAAGCAGGGGCTATCTCTTAGCTGAATTTGAGGATTATTGTAATTGTCACTGAGCAGAATGAATAGAGAAAGTCAACAAGCGTGCCGAGGTTAACTCAGTTTAACCTCTACTGCTCAGTTTAAGGCCTGTGCTTAACCAGCCTGTTATACAAGTTAAACACGGTGCAATGTCGCCATCTACCGTTACACCAAACACTGCGCCAAGTACAAGAATGATGTATAATCGTTAGTTTTTGGCTTTAGCCTTTGAATAGCAAGTAGGCTATATTTATGTATATATGTGTATATTTTGAAACTTATTTAAAATGCGTTTGTGTACATTATTTCCCTTCAAAGTAATAAAAAACTAACAGCCTACAGCACAGATTTTATCCATTGTCAGATAATAGCACTTCAGTGTGTTGAACGTGGACTCCCAACCCTGAAATTACATCTTTAAAAACAGTAAATATAATTAACATAAATTAAATATTAATGGTACATATGTATATTGCAATAAACTTTCGTGCCTAACACTTAAAAAGGTGCTCGTAATGTTACGTGTCAACTAAAAAATTGTAGGCTATTAATATTATATTATTAGCCTATGTAAATGTTAAAAAGTGCATGCATTTAAAGACAAACATACTAATATTTCAAACAGAAGCACACTTGTCAACTCTGCGGTCTTATTAAAAATAATTTTGTTGTTCATTAAGCATACTCAAGCTTTATTGTTCTACCACGGATACAGAGAGGAAAAAAAATACTTTTCCTAAAAACACGTTTTGTTTTAATTTAGTATTTTAAGGAAAATAAATGCAGTATTCACCAAGGCATGTAAAATAAGCTTTAAAATATACTGTAGAAACACAACGAATTGCGTTATTCCTTAGCATGCTTTAGTAAAATGAAATAAAATATTTGCTTGTCGTTTGTAGTGTGTTATTCAAAATATAAATAAAAAAAGTTAACACTTTAGATTAGGGGACACATATTCACTATTAACTAACAGTTTTCCCTCAGTAAACTATAGTAAGTATAAGGCAGTTGTTGTATGTACATCAGCTTGACATTATCACCTCTGATAAACTACTAAATATATTGTAGAAACTTAATTTCCTGTAAAGCTGCATTGCAACGATTTGTATCGTGATAAGCGCTATACAAATAAACTTGAATTGAATTGAGTTGTTGTAGCCTACTTATGTTTATGTATGAGGTAAGGTTAAGAAATCGCAAATATGGTCATGCAGAATAAGGCATAATTACGCGCTTTATAAGCACTAATGAACAGCCAATGCTAGTAATATGCATGCTAATAAGCAACCAGTTAATATTGAACATTGTTCCCTAATCGAAAGTGTTACCAATTTTAATTTACAGTTTGAATTGCCTGTCCGTATTGTATGCTTTAGTAACCCTATAAAATGCAGTATCTGCTGTTCAACTGTAATGTACCCTACTAAAAAGTATTTACTAAAATCAGTTAATTACAAATTATAATAGCCTAATTAATTTGGTGGAAATGCGCTTCAGTGACATGCAGTGCGCATGACTAAATAACAAAACTATAAAGCGGTTTCTATGTGGTTGATTATGGACGAAAACAAGTGCATGTAAAGTGTGCACTTAAAATGCGTTATTTTCTCATCTCCTCACATTTAATGAGACTGACACGCAATGAGTCTCAGAACAACCCGATTTTGATAAAAAAAAAATAATAAAAAAAAATGTCTCACCTGGTAATTGTTTTTGCCGAAATAGCATATCGCTCTCTTCGGACAACGTTTCAGCCACACATACCGATTTAATACTGACAAAATAAATGATCAACCCGGTAACGGGAAGCTCGCCGATATAAAGGGTGAAGCCTAATGCATGGAGGGATTTTAAACCGATTGCATGTGATGCGCATTTACTGTAGGAAGCATATCTCAAATGCACAAATTAGAAATTCAAATAAAAGACACTGTTCTGGGTCATTCTACAGAAACGTCCACTTTTGGTATTGCAAAATGTCTTAAAATGTATTTATTTTTTTAACATTTAAACTTAGACCACATTATTAGATTACCTTTTGACTTTATGAATACATATTAAATGACAGCTTAATTTATTTTTTTTAGCTTTTTTTGTGCAATTATTTCAAGACCACATGTATCATTTTTTTGTCACTGGTGTTACCTTCTTTAGCAATATTAAAAGTTTTTATGAAATATTATTCCTCGATTTTTTTTCAGCACACGTAGTCAGAGTTACAAAAAAATAATGAAAATGCAAGACATAAGTAGATTGTGTTTTATTTATTTAATGTGACAGAAAAAAACAGTACAGTAACACCGCACAGTAACACCAGTGACACAATGAATCTCCAGTGACATACATAAGACCTGATACACTGATCTTCACTGGTGTTATCCATAAGGAAGGTGACACCAGTGACAGTAACACCAGTGACATACATAAGACCTGATACACTGATCTTCACTGGTGTTATCCACAAGGAAGGTGACACCAGTGACAGTAACACCAGTGACATACATAAGACCTGATACACTGATCTTCACTGGTGTTATCCATAAGGAAGGTGACACCAGTGACAGTAACACCAGTGACATACATAAGACCTGATATACTGATCTTCACTGGTGTTATCCATAAGGAAGGTGACACCAGTGACAGTTACACCAGTGACATACATAAGACCTGATACACTGATCTTCACTGGTGTTATCCATAAGGAAGGTGACACCATTGACAGTTACACCAGTGACATACATAAGACCTGATATACTGATCTTCACTGGTGTTATCCACAAGGAAGGTGACACCAGTGACAGTTACACCAGTGACATACATAAGACCTGATATACTGATCTTCACTGGTGTTATCCACAAGGAAGGTGACACCAGTGACAGTTACACCAGTGACATACATAAGACCTGATACACTGATCTTCACTGGTGTTATCCATAAGGAAGGTGACACCAGTGACAGTTACACCAGTGATATACATAAGACCTGATACACTGATCTTCACTGGTGTTATCCATAAGGAAGGTGACACCAGTGACAGTAACACCAGTGACATACATAAGACCTGATACACTGATCTTCACTGGTGTTATCCATAAGGAAGGTGACACCAGTGACAGTAACACCAGTGACATACATAAGACCTGATACACTGATCTTCACTGGTGTTATCCATAAGGAAGGTGACACCAGTGACAGTAACACCAGTGACATACATAAGACCTGATACACTGATCTTCACTGGTGTTATCCACAAGGAAGGTGACACCAGTGACAGTAACACCAGTGACATACATAAGACCTGATATACTGATCTTCACTGGTGTTATCCATAAGGAAGGTGACACCAGTGACAGTAACACCAGTGACATACATAAGACCTGATACACTGATCTTCACTGGTGTTATCCATAAGGAAGGTGACACCAGTGACAGTTACACCAGTGACATACATAAGACCTGATACACTGATCTTCACTGGTGTTATCCATAAGGAAGGTGACACCAGTGACAGTTACACCAGTGACATACATAAGACCTGATACACTGATCTTCACTGGTGTTATCCATAAGGAAGGTGACACCAGTGACAGTAACACCAGTGACATACATAAGACCTGATACACTGATCTTCACTGGTGTTATCCATAAGGAAGGTGACACCAGTGACAGTAACACCAGTGACATACATAAGACATGATACACTGATCTTCACTGGTGTTATCCATAAGGAAGGTGACACCAGTGACAGTAACACCAGTGACATACATAAGACCTGATATACTGATCTTCACTGCTGTTATCCATAAGGAAGGTGACACCAGTGACAGTAACACCAGTGACATACATAAGACCTGATACACTGATCTTCACTGGTGTTATCCATAAGGAAGGTGACACCAGTGACAGTAACACCAGTGACAATTTTCATGAAAAATGCATTTTACAAAATGTCTGCTGCAAGGTATCAAACCACATGTTGTCAATCATGGTATACTCACTAAATTAATTAGTTTAATCCATTTGTATTATAGTTTTTATTTTCCAATTCCCTAACAATAAATAGGTCACACCAGTGACATCAGCTAAAAGCTTCATATGAAATCATGAGATAAATGAAAAGAAATCTGATAACTGAAAAGAAACAGTGGACTAAACATGGGCCTTTTTTCATAGATGTTTAGAAAATAGGAAGGAGGAAGTGATGTCATCAGTGTGATTTTTTATTCCAAAATAAAAGACTTTTGTTAAGCGGTAACACCAGTGACACAACTCAAGGTTCATTTGTCACATATTTGTCACATACACAATCATACAGGGTATAATCAGTAGTGAAACTCCAGGGGACCACTGTTTTCATTATATATATTATAATATTTATTTGGCATTTTATGTTTTTTTTATGCCACTTACATCATATATTTGATATTTATGAATAGACTTTTGTATTTTAAATGGTAGCAAATCCTGTTTTTGACCTCATAATAAAGCACGTCCCCTCTTTACATGGCTGTGGTGACGAGCAGTTTTGTGGTAGTTGGAATTCTATATAATTAATAAAAAAATATATAATGCCACATTGATGGCTCAGGAATGTATAATTGTTCAAATAACATTGTTTCATTTTAAAATATTAAAAAAAAATAATCCTAATGTGTCTTTCAATTGTAATATTTCTGTGAAGTCTAGGGACAGAAAAGTGGACGTTTCTGTAGCATGACCCATCTGCAGTCTCTTCGTTGTTTGAGTCATAAGAGAAGCTTTACACAACCCGTTTCAGACAGTGACTGGCTCACAGATATGTATGCAAATGGCTGTTAAGAATTGCTTTTAAGCTTCTGCTGTGTACAAACATCTGATAGACGTCTTTAAGATGCCAGGTTTACATACATTCTAAATCATAAACCTCTTAATGACATTTTCTAAACGCTATTTGACATTTGATAGGAAACGTTCTAGACGTATTGCAGATGAGCGAAACTTTAAAAAATACGTCTTGCAGATGTCAAATAGAGGTTTCCGTGATGTAGGCTATGTGTGCTGTCACAGGCCGCTTCCCTTACGAAAAATAACCATGGTTTTACGACAGTATTTCATTATGGTCTCTATTGTAACTGTCATTACTAAGGTGCTTGTGTTAATTCCTTCTTCCGTGTAACGGGGATCTCTGAGTCTGATGGTGGATGTCTCAGGACTGGTGTGTTGAATCTGTCGACTCACAGCGCCGCCTGCCGGCCGGAGCAGATCTTCAGCAGTAGACCACAGTACTGTGTAACTGCTGCTCTGTGTCCTCTATCTACTGTGTGCCATGACCTCAGAATATATTATAAGTTATTATAATAAGGTGACCAGATTTCTGAAATGGAAACTGGGGACAGAATTCAGTGGAATGTTATTTTATAGTTGAGTGCATGCTTTTATTTTATTTTTTAATTGCTGTGGGTTCCACAAAGTGTTATTATAATGAATAATTATTATAATGTTTGCGGGCTAAACTGACCTAACTATTTTAGCACAATTCACCAATGAAAAATAGTAATCAGTATTCAGTGCAAATAGCAAACAAATCAAAACAGTATTATATTGTAACAAAAATGACTTTACAAAAACACAGTACAAATAGAAATAATAATAATAAATATGAGAACACAATAAAACTGCATTAAACTATTATTTTGAACATTCTCTAATTGATTTTAATATTTTAATTTTCACAAACTGTGAATAGCTTATATTGTAACTACAATTTTTCAAACATTATTTTATGTTTGTTCTTGTGCTGTCTTTACTATCCCTAATTTAGTCTTATTATTTTGCATTAAGCTTATTTTGCTTTCTGCAAATGTTAAATGTAATTCTTCAGTGGATTATTATTTTTTATATTTTTTTATTTAACCCACGTGGTGTAGTGTGGGAACTTTTGGGAACGTTTAAAATTATGTGCAAAATAATCCTGCGCCCTGTTGCTGTTATTTAGTTCATGAAACAGTATTACTTCAATTTAACATGAATAGTTAGTCACCACCTTGTTGTGCTGGTGTGCAGTGACAGTGACGATGGGAACATTATGACACTTATTTTAGGTAAACTGTTCTTTGGTCATAAGTTTTTAAAGTCAATTACATAAAAAAGTAGATTGGTTTCCTTTGAATCTGAAAAGACAGACTGATTATCTCTTCACTAACTGGAACATGCTGTGAAACACATTTGTGCAGCACCTACAAGCAACTAAAACAAAGGGCTGTTTTTTGAGAGGTAACTGCAGATTCAGTCACTGTTCTGTCATGTGAATAAGCAGCTATTCACCATACCTAGTTTCTCCAGCGATGCATCACTATGTTTGTTAATCAATGAGTGTCTGAGAATGAAACGGTCTAGTTGTGTTATAGGGGTCTCCAATCTTGCTCATAGAGGGACAATCTTCTGCATAGTTTTGCTACAACTTAGTTTATCCCCAGCACACCTGTCTGAAGGTTTCAAGTGATGCTGAGTACCTTGAATATCTGGTTCAGGTGTGTTTAATTAGGTTTTGAGCTGAACACTGCAGGATATTGGTCCTCCCGGAGCAGGACTGGACACCATTGATCTAGAGATGATCTGCTTCAGCTGTTACTGTAGAGACATGCATGTGACTTTACACCTAAAGCTCATTTATAATTGGTTAACATAACAATATTACTTATCAGAGGTTACACCAATCTGTTCACCCTATTATCAGTCCCTCCACGATTTTGTGATCTTGCAATCACAAGAATGAATGCAAATTCAACCATGCCTTGTTTCTGAGAAAAAAAACAAAAACAAAAAAACAGCTGAAAACCAGTATTAGCCAAACAAACTGATCAGTACGTGTCCAACTGTCCTACCACTCTATTGTAGTGCATTTCATTGGAAAAATTTGTAAATTAACAAGTGCAGAACATCCATGCTGCTCATTGCCATATGATGAAATTAGACTAATTTATGGGTACAGCTGTATTAAAGGCATTTTTTAAAATATTAAATGACAACAAATCCCACAAGAACACTTTCCTAAACACAGGTTTGTTGCTACACATACGGTATGAAACTGTCCTGATCCATGAGGTCATCAAATGCAATAAAAGCATGACAGTGAGGTGATGTACAATAACATTTAGTTTTTTTAAGGGGTTCAAGCCAGTTACTAATGAACTGTTATGTTACAGTTTCCCAACAGCATGGTCTGACTGTCCAGCAGCACAGGCTTCTTTTACTAACAGACAGGTTTCCACTGTACACAAGTATATAGCCCCCTCTAGCGATAATAACCAGAACTGATAGAGTTATACTCATCTATTACAGTAGAGGTGCGGCTTCAGGGAAGATATTTATGTGTGAGGAGAAGCCAGAAAGACAGGACTTGTGGAATATCTGATTAATATTTTATAGATATGGTGAAATATCTAGATCATATAAATATGTTAAAATTAAAGTTACTCAAAATGTATTTTGTTTTAAGATTATGATATTGTATGATAAGTGCAGATTATGATATCTCAGTGCTTTTTCTGAGGGGGTAGGGTAGACTGAGTACAGTAGAGACACTTTATGCTTTTTTCATCACTACACAAAATCTAGATGCTGAAATGAAGTGACTTTTCACATGATATTTATTTTGCTTGTGTACTAAAATATCATAAATTGATAATAGCCATTAGTAGTTCATATTTTCCACAATTAGCTCATAAACATGAGGTGCATTTTTGTCTCAACTGTACCCATACGGTGTACAGTTGAAACAGTACCATGGTACAGTTGAGACACCCATTCTTAATACTCTAAAGCTGGCTAACCATTTATAGCATATGTAATAAATTACAAAATTACAGTTTCAATTTTTTTTTATTTGCTTTATTTAATTCAGTTTCAGTTAAACAAAACAGGAACAAATATTTAACACAACACAAATATATGGCAAACAGTACAAATGTAAACATAACAGTAAAAATAACAATATACATACCCGTATATTATTTAACCCTACCCCTAAACCTACGCATCACTCGGATCTTTCTGCATTTTTACATTTTCAATAATTCTGTATGATTTATAAGCTTGTTTCATCATGGGGACCTAAAAATATTCCCATAAGGTGAACTTACTGGTATTACTATACTTGTGGGGACATTTGGTCCATAATGTAGGTAATACCAGTACACAAACACACACAGCCTCTGTATGCATTTCATTTCTATGATTGAACGGTTACTGTATACAGTACATAGCAACCTAAAGGGTGTCTCAACTGTACCCACTTTACCACCTTGTATATTTCTTAAAATGCTATGTAATCCTTTTAACATTCATGTTAGAAAATATGTCCATTAATAATAGACAGTTGAAATATCACAAATATATATATTTTTTTTACAGAACTTGCGTAGGATGTGTGTAAATGTGACTTTTATCCTATTATCATAACACTGTACAACTAAACATCATGTGAAGCAATAGGACACCAATCCGGGTAGTTAATACACTGTGTCTCAACCATACCCCACTGACATGCTCGCACGTTTCTCTAGATTATGAAAAGACCTTGCATGGCACAATGTCATGAAATATGTCTATTTTTAGAGCACAGAGTAACGTTTGCAATGATATATGTTAAGTTTAACAATCATGAAGGAATACTAAGATATTCATTGTGGAAGGGACATGGTGAAATGAAAATCTCACCTTGGAAAAAAAAAACTTTTGCTAATATCTTTGGAGTGGAAAGACGCACACATTTCAAATTTCCCACAATCAAAGAGAACACTAATACACATGTGTGGAGCAAAAATCACGGCTCTGGGTTCTTGTGTACTCAAGTTATTTAAGGTGTTTCAACTGTACACATGTCTCAAATGTTCAGTCTACCCTACACCCAAAGCGTGCATGAAAAAGCCCATCAAACAGTGCCTGATTACTGAACTAATTAGTTATCTTTTGTGCTAATACTGTCAAAACACACAATTTTATGTATAGACTCAGTTGGTTATGTCTAAAATGAAAGTAAACAGTTGCGAGAAACGGATGTGTGCCTGTGTATCAGATGCGTGCAGGTCTTAAACATGCTGCCGACTGTAATTAAAGAGATAGTTCACCCTAACATTTAATTTCTGTCATTATTCACTCACTCACGTGTTGTCCCAAACCTGTATTAATTTCTTTCTTGTGCTTAACACAAAAGAAGATGAAGAATCTGAGTAACCAAACAGTTGCTGGTCCACATTGACTTTGATAGAAGGAAAACATCCTGTGTAAGTCGCTGTGGACCAGAAACTGTTTTGTTTTCCACGTTCTTCAAAATATCATTTATGTTCAGCAGCAGAAGGAAACTCATTCAGGTTTAAAACAACTTTTTAGTGAGTAAATGATGGTATAAAAATAATACTATTTTTATTTTTTTTATTAACTTTAATGTTAATAAAATACCAAAAATCACTCACTACTCTTGAGTGAAAAACTTTAATACAGTTTCTTTAATAGGAATCTATATAGTGTTTTATTTTTATATTTCTTCATTACATTTCTTAACTGCTCCTGCTAAATACACCTATTGTAGCCTACCTGAAAATAAAACAGTTTATTTTATTTGTATATTATGTGTATTTGTAATGTGTATCTTTGTTCTATTTTTTTAATAAGAAAGATAAAATAATGACAAAGATTTTTAATCTTCACCCACTTTGGCCTAAATATCCGCAATACTTTTTTATATTTTGTTATCTTGAAAGGCTTAGTCTTTATAATAGGGAAATTAGTTCATCTGTAATGCTCAAACAACTTGAACAATAGAAAAACTAACAAGACAAAGAATCGTGATAAAATCGAGAATCATGATATTTAAAAAATATATATATATAAAAAAAATCGTGATATGATATTTTGCCATATTCCCCACCCTAGCCAAGGGAGACAAAATATATTTTTGATGCTTTCTCTCATAATTTTGTCATTGGGAAATTTTACTGTATATAATTTGCAGGCATCAGGGAGCTGTTATTAATATGTGGGACATTGAAATCGCTTTTGAATGCGCGCTCGCTTTTTACTTTCATTTGCGAGATCACGATCTAAAGCACTGTGGGTATATTTTGGAGCAGCAGTACTTACCACACATTTTACGAGATTAGATGTGGTGATCAGGATCTACAAATCTTATGCACTCATCCTATCAGTCATCTCTCCTTACTCTGTTTATGTGGTAAGTGAAATTTTATGTAGGCCTACTGTAATGTAACAGGCCACCGCTAGCGGTTAACCATGTCCCTTTAGTGGCTCTGTAGAACGCGTTGTTCATTTTCCGTGCCTTTCCGGATACTTCCCAAAACAAAGTAATGAATATAATATTTTTCCAAACCACCCCTCACTAAAAATGGGGCAGGATGTAGGCCCTATTTGTTTTTCCTCTTTGCTGTTGCTGTTTTGTTCCTACAACATCATGTTATTAATATTGGTATTATTATTATCATATTAACTTGAAAATTGATTTTTGAAATTTGTGAATTGTTGTAGAAGACTGAATGGCGATCTATCTATCTATCACAGCAGCTGTTGTCCCGTACAGTTGTCATTTATTACAGCTGTGGTGTAAAAAGAGCTTGAGTTTAGACATGTGATATGTAAATAAATGATAACTGTTTTTTTTTTTTCAGAAATATTTTATATGAGCCATTTGTTGCTTGCAAAAAAAAGTATTCATTAGAATATCATGCTAACCAGCCAAACCTGGACTCTTGTGTTGTACTAGAAGTCCATTTAGCACCAGTCCCCACTGTCTGTATGAGGCTGACACCTAGTGGACATTTCTATTATCTGGGAATTTACAGACACGCCTGTTTTTCCCGTCTCTCAAACACAGAACCAGGAAGAATCAGAGAAACCGAAACTGAAGTGCTGTTGTCCTGTTGCAACTTTATATCTGCGCTCACATGCAGGAAAATGGCAGAAGCCCGTATTTCAGAGGAGCAGTTCTTGTGTCCGGTGTGTCTGGATCTCCTGAAGGATCCAGTGACCATCCAGTGTGGACACAGTTACTGTAAGAGCTGTATTACAGACTGCTGGAATGAGGAGGACGAGAAGAGAGTCTACAGCTGCCCTCAGTGCAGACAGACCTTCAGTCCAAGACCTATTTTAGGTAAAAACACCATGCTGGCTGAAGTTGTGGAGAATCTGAAGAAGACTAAACTTCATAGTGTGGTTCCTGCTGGAGCTGGAGATGTTCAGTGTGACATCTGTACTGGAAGAAAATACAGAGCCATCAAGTCCTGTCTGGTGTGTCTGGACTCTTACTGTCAGAATCACCTCGAACAACATGAGAGTTGGTTTAAAGGAAAGAGACACAAACTGACTGAAGCCACTGGACGACTGCAGGAGATGATCTGCCAGAAACATGAGAAGCTTCTTGAGGTTTTCTGTCGCACTGATCAGAAATGTATTTGCTTGCTGTGTTTGGTGGATGAACATAAAAACCATGACACTGTGTCAGCTGCAGCACAGAGGACAGAGAAAGAGGTGAGGACTGATGAGAAATTAAATTATGGGTATTTATTTGTTTATTTTTTTATTTTATAGTTGTATTCCTCAAGAGATAATAAAGAGGTAACAGTATTATTTGTTCTTTAACAAGAATTAATTATAACCTAAACTGAGTGATCAGTGCTTATATCAATGAAATGGTTTATCTTGCGATAATGATCGCATCTAACTCTATATTATATTAGTTGTAGTACTAGTATACATTATATTAGTATTAGTAGCCTAATTTTTTGTCCAGGTGGTATTTATTCTCATGCTATAGCCAAATAATTTTACTTTCACGCTTTGTCACAAATGTTTCTGTCACGTAAGTAAGTAAATAAATGAATATAATTGTGACATTTTATTTCACAAGTCTAGCTTTTTAAACTCGCAATTCTGAGTTTATATATCACAACGAGATATAAGCTATAGTGACAGACATGAGTTGTTAAGAGCACTCGTTGATTTAGTGTGAATTAAGGGTGATTGGGACAGTTTTTGAATTTCCGACTTGAGCATGGTTTCTTGCCATAAATTCAAAACATCAGCCCAACACATGCTATATTTCTTTGATGCTGAAGATGTTAACTACCCATTTGAGGAGGAAACAATGTTATATTATGATGAAAGGATGTGTGACACACACTTTTCTGTAAATTGAGCCCCAAATTTTTTTTTGTTTACATTTGGGTGATTGGGACAGCACATTTTTTTAGTGATTTAAGGCAGTGTAAGAATATTTACTGTATTGCACAAGTTAGTTCATACTTTAATATAATTTTATATGCAATATTTCATTTTCTGTTCATCATTATTAAGAGCCCATGTTTATTTCTGTTCAACTTTATTTCTCACTTTATAAATCCATAAAAAAAATCATACAATACAACACATGTAACTGAGGTAAAAGAAGGCTTGAAATCCAAAAGTCATTGGAAATATTTAAAAATAAAATATTAGATAAGTAAAAAAAATGCTTCAGGTCCAAAACAAAAATAAAAAAATAATAAAATAAAAAAATTGTGTGGCCCCATCATTCCTATACACATGTTCAGGGACGTCACAAATGGGGCTATTTAAAATTGTGATGTTTCAAAAGGGTAGAAAACAAAAACTCATATTTTAAGCCGTGGAGTTAAATTTGAGATATGAAATGTGCAATGTGTTATTGTGGAGTAACCATTTAATAAATATCAAGGAAATTTTGATTTTGCATTTCATAACCACTTTTAAGCTAACATTCCAAAAAAGATTTTTAGCCACTGATCCACTCCACCAACATTGGATTCACAAAACCTTTATATAATGATTTAGTGGTACATTGTATGTAATGTACAAACCCGATTCCAAAAAAGTTGGGACACTGTACAAATTGTGAATAAAAACAGAATGCAATGATGTGGAAGTTTCAAATTTCAATATTTTATTCAGAATACAACATAGATGACATATCAAATGTTTAAACTGAGAAAATGTATCATTTTAAGGGAAAAATAAGTTGATTTTAAATTTCATGGCATCAACACATCTCAAAAAAGTTAGGACAAGGCCATGTTTACCACTGTGTGGCATCCCCTCTTCTTTTTATAACAGTCTGCAAACGTCTGGGGACTGAGGAGACAAGTTGCTCAAGTTTAGGAATAGGAATGTTGTCCCATTCTTGTCTAATACAGGCTTGTAGTTGCTCAACTGTCTTAGGTCTTCTTTGTCGCATCTTCCTCTTTATGATGCGCCAAATGTTTTCTATGGGTGAAAGATCTGGACTGCAGGCTGGCCATTTCAGTACCCGGATCCTTCTTCTACGCAGCCATGATGTTGTAATTGATGCAGTATGTGGTCTGGCATTGTCATGTTGGAAAATGCAAGGTCTTCCCTGAAAGAGACGACGTCTGGATGGGAGCATATGTTGTTCTAGAACTTGGATATACCTTTCAACATTGATGATGCCTTTCCAGATGTGTAAGCTGCCCATGCCACACGCACTCATGCAACCCCATACCATCAGAGACGCAGGCTTCTGAACTGAGCGCTGATAACAGCTTGGGTTGTCCTTGTCCTCTTTAGTCCGGATGACATGGCATCCCAGTTTTCCAAAAAAAAACTTCAAATTTTGATTCGTCTGACCACAGAACAGTTTTCCACTTTGCCACAGTCCATTTTAAATGAGCCTTGGCCCAGAGAAAACGCCTGCGCTTCTGGATCATGTTTAGATATGGCTTCTTTTTTGACCTATAGAGTTTTAGCCGGCAACGGCGAATGGCACGGTGGATTGTGTTCACCGACAATGTTTTCTGGAAGTATTCCTGAGCCCATGTTGTGATTTCCATTACAGTAGCATTCCTGTATGTGATGCAGTGCCGTCTAAGGGCCCGAAGATCACGGGCATCCAGTATGGTTTTCCGACCTTGACCCTTACGCACAGAGATTGTTCTAGATTCTCTGAATCTTTGGATGATATTATGCACTGTAGATGATGATAACTTCAAACTCTTTGCAATTTTTCTCTGAGAAACTCCTTTCTGATATTGCTCCACTATTTTTCGCCGCAGCATTGGGGGAATTGGTGATCCTCTTCCCATCTTGACTTCTTTTTTTTGTTATCAACAATTTTTTTTTTTTTTCACACAACACAACATAATATCCAAAATAAAACAAAACAAAACAGCAGACACATACTCAACATCTCAAGGTTCAATCAAAAGGGATGGAGAGAGGGAAGGACAACAAGAACACAAAAGTCACTCCTCCATACAATCACGTATATTCAACAAAAAACACTGCCAAGCCTCAATGGTCGAAGGCCTGGCCCCACCGACTCACGCCGTTGTACATTCACATGAGACAATTTGCAGGAGGCTAAGGATCCAATACGTTTTTCTACACATGTGTGGTGTAAACCAGTTCTGGATTATTGTTTTCTTCACAGCTGTAAAACCAGCAAACAACATTCTCTTTTGCATTGAACTAATACAGAGACCAGAATCATCATTAAGAAGACACAAACTTGGGTTAACAGACCAATCAATTCGCAGTAATGATGACAAAACCAGGTTTACATGTGTCCATAGACTGATGATGACAGGACATTCCCAAAACATATTCAGAAAAGTGCCCGATGATGTAGTGTTACATATATGGCAGTTCAAATTTGACTGCAGTTTCATTTTAAATCTTTTGTAAGGAGTTATGTATGCTCTATGAATGACTTTGAAGTGAATAAGACGGTGAGACAGATTTTTAGATGTTAAGCTGAGATTAGACCACACTCTCTCCCAGTCGACAGACAAACCAAGGTCAGATAATTCCCTATTCCAAATAGTTTTAATAGAAAGAGGTTTTGTAATACAATCAATAATTTTATTATATATTAAGGAAACAGATGGCCGACCAGCAGATGGTGCAATCCAGTCCCGCATAGGATGAGAGGAAATGGAAGAAGACCAAGGAACACCATACGCTTTGAGAGCAGAACGCAATTGAAGAAAAACAAAATATGCAGATGCTGGTATACAAAATTTGGCTCTCAATGCCTGAAATGAACAGAGGCCCTGGTTATCATATATATCACCGCACGTGTTTACACCTAAAGAGGACCAAGAGGGTTGGACAAATGGACGATTTCCACATACAAAGTTAAAATTGTGCCATAAAGGTGTACTGTTACAGAATTTGAAGGGTCCACCTATCCGACGTTCAACCGTTTTCCAGATTTTAATAGAGTTAGCCACAACCGGACCAAATTTATAATTATCCCCTTTTTTTTCCTGTGCCAGTAAATAAAATATCTTGAAGTCTATTTGGTTTAACCTTGTCAGCTTCAATCACTCTCCATGAAACTGTAGATTGAGGATCAACCCAATTATGAAGAGCCTTAAGCTGGAACGACCAATAATATAATTCAAAATTTGGTACAGTCAGTCCTCCTGCGCTATTAGGATGTTGTAATGTGGTAAGTTTAATTCTGGGACATTTATCATTCCAGATAAACTTAGAAATTATGGAGTTGATCTCCTTAAAGTAACCTGGAGGGGGAGAAAGTGGTAGCATAGAGAAAAAAAAATTAAATCGAGGTAACAAATTAATCTTAACAGTGGAGATTCTTCCTTGGAGAGAGACTTTAAGATTCTTCCATCTTTGAATGTCATTTTTGACCTTAACGAAAATGTTATTAAAATTGTCTCTGGCAATCTTATGAATGTTTTTATATATGGTAATGCCCAAATAGATGAAATATTCCTTAATAGGGATAAATGAAGGAATAGAAAAATTAATCTTAACATTGTTAATTGGCATTAAAGCAGATTTGCTCCAATTTATTTTATATCCTGATAGGCTACTAAAATTATCAAATTCCTTAATTACACTAGAGACTGAAACATCAAAGTGATCTAAATATAGAATAATATCATCAGCGTATAATGAAATACTATGATTATGGTCATGAATCTTAATCGATACTTCAGATTTCCTGATGGCTTGTGCTAAGGGTTCAAGAGATAGACAAAACAATAAGGGGGAAAGTGGACACCCCTGCCTCATTCCCCGCTGTAAAGGGAATGAGGGGGAAATAATATTACCAGTTATGACTGATGCTGCAGGTGAGTGGTATAATGTCTTAATCATAGAAACGAAGTGTTCACCGAAGCCGAAACATTGCAGAACTGCCCACATATAATTCCACTCTAGCCTGTCAAAGGCTTTTTCTGCATCAAGTGAAAAGACCGCACAAGGTGTTGAGTGGGAGTCCGCAAAGTCAAGAATATGAAGGAGTCGACGCATATTGTCAGATGCATTGCGTCCCTTGATGAAACCAGTTTGGTCCTCCTTGATCAGACTGTGAATTACCTTCTCCAAACGAGAAGCAAAAACTTTAGCATAGATTTTTAGATTACATGGGATAAGCGAAATCGGTCTGTAGCTGGAACAATCTAATGGATCTTTCCCTTTTTTAAGAAGTACTGAAATCAGTGATGTTTTTTGATCTCTATGAAATACCCCATGTTCAATTGCAAAATTAAATGAGTTAAGCATAAACATCCCTACCAAATCCCAAATTTCTAAATATAATTCAGGGGGGAGACCATCTAGACCCGGTGATTTGCCCTTTTGAAGGCTTTTTAGAGAGAGACGTGAAGTTCCTCCAAACTTAATGGGGCCTCCAAAGATTCTTTATCCATCTGTGAAATCCAAGGCAGTTCCAATTTATCTAAATACTGCTTACAAATTGGTTCATCAAAATCTGTTTTGGCTTTATACAGATTTGTGTAAAAACCTTTAAATATGTCATTAATTGCCACAGGGTTCGTGGTGACCTGATCATCTGATGATTTTATTGCGCTAATATGTGCCTTAGACTCGCATTCTTTCAACCTAAGGGCCAATAAATGACTAGGTCTCTCTGATTCAAAATAATATTTTTGTCTAGTCCTATGTAACCATCTTGACTTCTGAGAGACACTGCCACTCTGAGAGGCTCTTTTTATACTCAATCATGTTGCCAATTGACCTAATAAGTTGCAAATTGGTCCTCCAGCTGTTCCTTATATGTACATTTAACTTTTCCGGCCTCTTATTGCTACCTGTCCCAACTTTTTTTGAATGTGTAGCTCTCATGAAATCCAAAATGAGCCAATATTTGGCATGACATTTCAAAATGTCTCACTTTCAACATTTGATATGTTATCTATATTCTATAGTGAATAAAATATAAGTTTATGAGATTTGTAAATTATTGCATTTCTTTTTTATTCACAATTTGTACAGTGTCCCAACTTTTTTTGAATCGGGTTGTAACATTTTTAAGCATTTTTTTCCTCAACAGAGACACATGAAGGAGACGCAGAAGACGCTCCAGCAGAGAATCCAGCAGAGAGAGAAAGATCTTCAGCAGCTGAGAGAGGCTGTGGTGTCTCATAAGGTGAGTCTGGAGAAGACGAGAAGTTTGTCTCAGTCTCAGTTCAGACTCACTGAAGCCTGAATCACTGTGTGTCCTAACAGCGCTCTGCACAGACAGCAGTGGAGGACAGTGAGAGGATCTTTACTGAGCTCATCCGCTCCATTGAGAGAAGCCGCTCTGAGCTGATATGGCTGATCAGAGATCAGGAAAAGCAAGCAGTGAGTCGAGCTGAAGGACGACTGGAGCGACTGGAGCAGGAGATCAATGATCTGAGGAGGAGAGACGCTGAGCTGGAACAGCTTTCACACACACAGGATCACATCCAGTTCCTGCAGGTAACACAGATCTAGAAGAACAGGATCATAGTGGACTTGAGCAGATCCTGCTGTGACACGAGACTCACTGAGAAACATTTCATGAGTGTGTTACTATATAATCATCAGTCAGACTCTCATCTGATCATCTGAATTCAAGAAATGAATGGCTGTCAGCTCTGGAAATCTTGCTCAATTGGGTCTCATATCAGTACTTTTCTTTCACTTGTGTAACCCCGTGTGGAGCTGATGAGTTTGATTTCTGTCTTCTGTAGAGTTTCCAGTCTCTCTCATCACCTCCTGAATCTACAGATGTAAATGACGATCTCTTCAGTTCTCTCGTCTCTTTTGATGATCTGAGAGAATCTGTCCATCAGCTGAGAGACAAACTGGAGGATTTCTGCAAAGAGGAGCTCAAGATCTCAGACAGAGGTAAAGTACTGGAGATTCATCTGCTCTCAGAAACGAGTCCATCATCATCTCATATAATGGAGAACATCATATTAGAAATGTGTTAGTAATGGATGCAGGATCATGAGAATCACACTGTTCATGTCTGTTGATTTCCACAGTCACATTCACCAACATTGTTCCCAGGACCAGGAACGACTTCCTACAATGTAAGCACAATGAAAAACTCACTGAGTGTGTTCATGTTCTTCTGTAGAAGCTGAAAGAAGAGTTTTATAATTGATGATGTTAATGATGATTAGCACAGATATCTGGTCATCTGTACTGAGACACTGATGATACACTGAACATGAAGAAGTCGGGGAAGTCGTGGCCTAATGGTTAGAGAGTCGGACTTGTAATCCAAAGGTTGTGGGTTCGAATCTCATGTCCGGCAGGGATTGTTGGTGGGGGAGTGAATAACCAGCGCTCTCTCCTCCTTCAATACCACGACTGAGGTGTCCTTGAGCAAGGCACCGGACCCCCAAACTGCTCCCCGGGCGCTATAACATGGCTGCCCACTGGTCCGGGTGTGTGTTCACTTAGGATGGGTTAAATGCAGAGAATACATTTCACTGCTGATTATATACTCTCTATATAATTGTGTATGTGACAAATAAAAAATTATCTTAAATCTTAATCTTAAAGAGTTCAGATACATGAAAAGATCAAACAGATTCATAATTCCTGATTCTGATGTGTTTTATCTCCATCAGATTCCCATCAGCTCACTCTGGATCTGAACACAGTGAATAAACGCCTCTGTCTGTCTGAGAGCAACAGAGTGATTACTGGTACTAAAACAGTCCAGCCTTATCCTGATCATCAAGACAGATTTGATGGTTATGCTCAGGTGTTGTGTAGAGAGAGTGTGTGTAGACACTTCCTATTGCAAAATGGGAAGCAGATCTATCAGTAAGCTGGGACCATAATTTCTGGTCTCAGATATGTTTAAAAACCTTTGAACTGATTAGAAATCCTGGATTACAATTAATACAATACAAAATTCTGCATAGAGTGCACTACACAGGTCATCGGATGTTCAGGATGGGTTTTACAGCTTCTAACAACTGCTCACACTGTAAAAGCAATACACCTGACAATTACATCCACGCTCTATGGTTCTGTCCACCTGTTCAGAGGTACTGGTACAGGATTTGTGAAGACTTATCAAAGTGTCTTAAATGCTCTATTCCAGCCTCTCCTTTAGTCTGCTTGTTGGGCGACCTAGATGGTGTCACTACAGAAGATAACACAATCCACATGGCTTTCACTGACCTATGCATTGCTAAGAAGACTGTCCTCATGAACTGGAAAAATAAAAATAATCTTAATATCAACCAATATAGAGATTATTTGTGGGATTATATTAGCCTTGAAACAGCTTCTGCTGACACATTAGATCAATCTCTCTGGGCTCCTTTGATCAGCTCCATCACCTAGTGTGGGTGGGGGTCCCGATTCTGTCCGGCTGTGGTTTTTGTTGTTGGCGTGGGATGGCAATATGGGCCTGGGGCATCTGGGGGTTCCCTGGGGATGGGTTTCTTGGGGGGTTCGGCGCTGGGGCTGCGGCCTTGGCCTGGATGGGGTATTGGTGACTCTTGGATGCTGTTTCTCTGGCGGCGGCATGCGGCGCTGCTGGGGATGCCTGTGCCGGCGGACGTAGGTTGCCAGCCTGGCGGCCGCACTGTTCCGGGGTTGGTCCGGGGGGGGGCTTGGGGATCTGGGGACGCTCTGCCTCCGGCTTGGGGTTACGGCTGGGCCTGGGGGGCTTGGGTCCTGGTTGGTGTGCCGCCGGGAGTATGGGTTGGTGCATGCGCTTGGGCCCGGCTCTGGTGTGGGGGTCTTCGATGCATCGGTGCCTCCGCAGGGGGGGGAGGGGTCCAATAGAGGCGGGGTATACGGGCTTTACCTGGGTGTCTTATTGTCTTATGTAGTTTGGGAACTGACTGGATGATGGGGTGGGGTAGTTTTTCCTCTGCTGTGGGGTCTGGTGGGCCGCCCCGGGCTGCCATGGGCCCTGGTCTGGATGGGCCTGGGCCCCCCGCCCTGGGCAGATTTGGGGTAACGGGGGTGCCTATGGGGGTCAGCGGGGGAGCTGGCTCCAGAGGGGGGGGTATTTTGCCCCCTCTGATGTTTTCCTCCCCATCCCTAAGGCTTCACTTCTCCCGCTCCATCACACCAACACATAGGTAGGGTTTTGAGGTGCGGGTGAGTCGCTGGGATGCGGGGGAGGTGGTACTCCTCTGTCTCCTCGTGGCCGCCTGCATCTCAATTACACATTACAGCTTAGACATTCTCATTACTTACTGTCACATGACACATACATATAGGGCCTTGGGGGTGGGCACACTGAATGGCATCCGGAGGGCGGTCTGTTCATTCAGCCTTCCCTCTGGTGCCAGTGCCCACTTCTCAATTTTAAGTTGCACATAGACATTGAGGGCTCTAGGGAGGGGACGAGCTGACACAAGCTTGTGGAGGGTGCCCCTCCCCTGTTTTAAAGCACCCCTGTTTTAAAGCACCTTAGAACAACACACACCAACACTACATTTGAGCGGGTGGGGTGAAGCATGGGGTCGTCTTTTTTTTTTTTTTTTTTCCTCACACCCCTGTTCTCTGTTCTCTGTCTGGGGCCGGGGGCTGTGAGGATGAGCTGGCCGCCCGGTCGGGGTCTGGGCTGTTGATTTTCTCTGCTGCTGCGGGGACCGGGGTGGTCTTCCTGTCCCCACGCCGGAGCGAAGGGGGTTTAGCTCCGGGATCGGGCGCTGGCTACCCCTCTGGGGGTGGTGGTGCCTGGACCTAGGAGTATAGAGTGCATATGGGGAGTGTGAGTGTGGGTACCTTGTCCATTTTTGTGTGTCTACATGTGGGGCGAAGGTGTGAATATTCGTTTGCGTGCATGAGGGTGGGAACATATGCTTGTGTATATGTGTGCTTGTCGTCTACGTCTATGTGTCAGGTCGGGCCTTAGACTCCGCCTCACTCATCATCTTAGTCGACCCCCACCCCACCACCATGCCCTGCCGGTGAAGGATGCCGCCGGTGCGTTGGTGATTTCTCGCGCCGGGGCAGGATGCTCGGGCGAGCGCTGGCCCGCTCTCGGCGGTCGATTGGCGGGGCCTGGCCCTACTGGCCTTACTGGGCCCCGATTGTGGGGTGGGGGGCCTTTGGGTCTCCGGGCCCAGGGCCCGGTCCGCCCTGGTGTGGTCGGCTGCCGGTGGAGCCTGCGGGCTTGCCGCCACGGCACCGTGGGGCGCCTACACTGTGGCTGTCGGAGGTCCCGCCTTCGGGCTCTCCTCTGCCCTTTTTTGGGTGGAGGCCGCGGTTGTCCCTGCGGTGGTTCTCCTGGGGGTCCCGTGCCCTGGGGGGCCTCCGGATGTTTGGGGCCCGGGTCTTTTCCGTGCCTGCTTCATGCCTTGCGGGATGGGGCTGTTGTTCCCCACACACACTATTAAACATTTACATGGAGGAACCTTATGAACACAAGCGCGCTCACACACACAGGGGTACACTCAAGCATTCACATTGGTGTAAAAACAGGTGCTCACAGACACACATTGTCTTGATCTGCTGTTGCTTCAAAACTTATTTTGTAATATTAGTTATGTGTGCTGCTCAATAACATTTAACATTTAGAATTTATTGTGATTTATACAGATGTTGGTTGTTGCTGCAGTCTCTTTGATGTTGTGTCTTCGGTTGTTTTCTCTTTTTGTCAGCAGGTATTGAAGCAAATTGTCTGTTTTTTTTTTGTTTTTTTGTTTTTTTCTCTCTCTCTCTATCTATCCCCCATTCTCCTTTTTTCTCTCTCTCTCTTCCCCTTCTTTGTTGACTTTCCCCACAACCTTTTTTTTCATTTTTTTTTTTTTTTCCCTTCTTTCTCTCTCGTTTTCTCTGTCCCCTGGTCTTGTCTGTCACAGTGTGGTTAAGTAAAAGGGTATATAAAATTAAATTAATTAATTAATATAAAAAAAAATAAAAAAAATAAAAATAAATAAATTTAATTAAAAAAAAAAAAAAAAGAAAAAAGGCTGTGAATGATGATAGTATAGCCATGCATATGTACTGTCATGTGTTATCTGTGCTACTGACAGGCCAAAAAAAAAAAAAAAAAAAAAAAAAAAAAAAAAAGAGAGTGTGTGTAGACGCTGTTACTGGGAGCTGGAGTGGAGTGGGTTTGTGTATATATCAGTGTCATATAAGAGCATCAGCAGGAAGGGACGGGGTGATGAGTGTGTGTTTGGACGTAATGATCAGTCTTGGAGTTTGTTCTGCTCTAAATCCAGATACTCATTCAGACACAATAACATACAGACTGTTCTCTCTGTGAAGCCCATCAGCAGGAGAATAGGAGTGTTTGTGGATCACAGTGCAGGAACTCTGTCCTTCTACAGCGTCTCTGACACAATGAGCCTCATCCACACAGTCCAGACCACATTCACTCAGCCTCTCTGTCCTGGGCTTTGGGTTGGTTATCAATCATTAGTGAAACTGTGTTGATGAATCAGAATAGACTGATGAGAGATTCTACCCATAATGCTTTGAGCTGCATGATATATTAATGTAAATGTTTTAATGGTTTAAGTAAAATTTCAGTAATGTAATGGTACTTTTACTTGAGTAAAATATTTTCGTACTCTTTCCACCTCTGGTTCCACCTCAAAGAACTGGACTGTTGCTCAGTGGTCCAAATCCTCTTTTCAGATGAAAGTACATTTTGCATTTCATTTGGAAATCAAGGTCCCAGAGTCTGGAGGAAGAGTGGAGAGGCACAGAATCCATGTTGCTTGAAGTCCAGTGTGAAGTTTCCACAGTCAGTGATGATTTGGGCTGCCATGTCATCTGCTGGTGTTGGTCCACTGTGTTTTCTGAAGTCCACAGTCAACGCAGCCATCTACCAGGAAATTTTAGAGCACTTCATGCTTCCTTCTGCTGACAAGCTTTATGGAGATGCTGATTTCATTTTCCAGCAGGACTTGGCACCTGCCCACACTGCCAAAGGTACCAAGAGCTGGTTCAATGACCATGGTGTTACTGTGCTTGATTGGCCAGCAAACTCACCTGACCTGAACCCCATAGAGAATCTGTGGGGTATTGTCAAGAGGAAGATGAGAGACACCAGACCCAACAATGCAGATGACCTGAAGACCACTGTCAAAGAAACATGGGCTTCCATACCACCTCAGCAGTGCCACAAACTGATCACCTCCATGCCACGCCGAATTGAGGCAGTAATTAAAGCAAAAGGAGCCCCTACCAAGTATTGAGTACATATACAATAAATGAACATACTCTCCAGAAGGCCAATTTGTTGAGATAGTGAATTGGTGGGTTTTTGTTGAATGTGAGCCTAAATCATCACAATTAAAAAAAACAAAGACTTAAACTACTTCAGTCTGTGTGCATTGAATTTATTTAATACACGAGTTTCACAATTTAAGTTGAATTACTGAAATAAATTAACTTTTCCACGACGTTCTAATTTATTGAGATGCACCTGTACACATTCTGTTGAAGCTGCTTCAAGGTTTAAGTCAAGGGTCTTAGATGTGATATCCCTTTCTGATGGGTCTATGCAACAGAGAAAATCTTCCTCATTTGAGTTGAATTTATGAAGCCGTAAGCCTCTGCATTCACACAGCGCTTGAGCATCAATGATCAGTTTTTTGGATTCAACGACTGAACGGACACTGGTTAACCCATCAACATGGGACGAGTTGGGAGTGAGAACGATTTGGGTTAACCCATCATCTACATAGACGTTCTTTTCAATAAACACTGACACTGATGATGGGTGATTAGCCTTGGAGACGATGTAGTGCTGAATCGATGGACTGCCATGCGATAGTCTTGAGGCTCTAAGTCTCCACCCTCCCACCATAGAAACGTCAGATAATCGTGTTCATCAGGAGGGACGAGCAACTGTTGAAACATCTTTTTGCGACAAGTTTCTCCCTGAAGCTGCTCCCACTAAAGAGTTAATTAGGTCAGGCTCAGTCAGAAGAGTGTACATATTATATTATATGTATATATTAGAGATATACCACAAAACTCAGTTGAACAATCGAACACAACACTCAGCTTATCTGGTTTCTGAGGGTGGTACAGCCCAGTGTGGAATGTACCATACAGTCTCTCCTCCAGGTATTGCTGAGGCTGCTTCAGCAGCAAATTTGTTAATTAACTCCTCGAAGGCCATGTACTGATTGCAATATTGCTTGTTAGACTTGAGCCTTTTCTTCAAACACCTAACAAGGACTACGTACGTTAATTAGAATAGTTTGTTTTCCCCCATGGCATAAACGGATATGACATTTTCAGGGGCGTTTCCAGTAATAACAACCAAGTCTACTATACATTGAAAATTATGATAAACAAATGAGCAAAATAAACACTAACCATTTCAATATTCAGTATCTATCTATCTATCTATCTATCTATCTATCTATCTATCACAGCTGTTGTCGTGTACAGTTGTCAATTACAGTTGTCGCCTAAAAAGAGCTTGAGATTAAACACATAATGTGTGAATAACTGATAACTGTATTTTCACGGATATTTTATAATACCATAAGCCATATGTTGCTTGCAAAAAAAGAATTTTGTTAGAATATCATGCTAACCAGCCAAACCTTGACTCTTTGGTTGTGCAGGCAGTCCATTTAGCACCAGTTCCCAGTGTCTGTATGAGGCTGACATCTAGTGGACATTTCTATTATCTGGGAATTTAAAGACACGCCTGTTTTTCCCGTCTCTCAAACACAGAACCAGGAAGAATCAGAGAAACAGAAACTTAAGTGCTGTTGTCCTGTTGCAACTTTATATCAGTGTCACATGCAGGAAAATGGCAGAAGCCCGTATTTCAGTGGAGCAGTTCTTGTGTTCGGTGTGTCTGGATCTCCTGAAGGATCCAGTGACCATCCAGTGTGGACACAGTTACTGTAAGATCTGTATTACAGACTGCTGGAATGAGGAGGATGAGAAGAGAGTCTACAGCTGCCCTCAGTGCAGACAGACCTTCAGTCCAAGACCTGCTTTAGCTAGAAACACCATGCTGGCTGAAGTTGTGGAGAATCTGAAGAAGACTAAACTTCAAAGTGCGGTTCCTGCTGGAGCTGGAGATGTTCAGTGTGACGTCTGTACTGGAAGAAAATACAGAGCCATCAAGTCCTGTCTGGTGTGTCTGAACTCTTACTGTCAGAATCACCTCGAACAACATGAGAGTTTCTTTAAAGGAAAGAGACACAATCTGACTGAAGCCACTGGACGACTGCAGGAGATGATCTGCCAGAAACATGAGAAGCTCCTCGAGGTTTTCTGTCGCACTGATCAGAAATGTATTTGCTTGCTGTGTTTGGTGGATGAACATAAAAACCACGACACTGTGTAAGCTGCAGCACAGAGGACAGAGAAAGAGGTGAGGACTGATGAGAAATTAAACTTATGCTTAATTTATAGTTGTATTCTTTAAGAGAAAACAAGAAGATAACATTGTTATTTGTTATTTAACAACAATAAATTCTCATAGTTAATAATACATCTTAACCGAGTGATCAATGCCTGAAGCCTGTTTTTCTGTTACGGAATTAAAATAAATAAATAAAAAAGGTTATTGTGATATATTAACTCAGAACTGCGAGATATAAACTCATGACAGACCTGATTCGTTAAGAGCACATCTTCTTGATTTACATACACATGTTGAGAAAAAAATGGTGACATCACGAACGGGGCTATTTCAAATCCTGGCGTATCAAAAGGGTAGAAAACAAAAACTCATATTTTAAACCGAGGAATTAGATTTGAAATATGAAATGTGCAATATTTATTTTGAAGTAAGCTCCTATATGAATAAATATCAAGAACATTTTGAGTTTGCATTTCATAACTAACATTTCAAAAAATATTTTAGCTACTGATCCGCACCACCAGGGGCATCATTCACTCATTATTTTTGAGGGGGCATGAGTGTGGGGGGGGGGGGGGGTTGTCATGTGACACACAGCAGCCACAATAGCACTTATGTTCTTATGTTTTATTTGTATTTTTTCCTTTTTATTTGAAACATTCCCAAACACATTAACTATATCATGAAATATCAATGGTAAAAGTAGCCTAATAATGTATTAACTATGCATAAAAACCTGTCTGTTTACTTAAAGGGGTCATATGATGCGATTTCAAGTTTCATTTCTCTTTGGAGTGTTACAAGCTCGTTACAATGCACGGTTTATAATGGGTTTTATAAACAGCATCACAATATGGTAAGAGGCATAACATTTCCGTCTCACGCTTGAGGTGATCCAGTGATCATGTGGCCCAAATCAGGCTTGTGACCTGACAGCATATTATGAGAACCATGGTAAACAAGATAAATAAAATAGTGCCTGATAATGGTTAAATGATCATATACATTTTAATGAAGAGTAGTATTGTTTAAATTTAACCTTTGAAATGGCAAGTCAAAACAGAATGAAACTTTATCATTTCAAAATGAAGCAAATCAGTAAATCAGTCAACTGCATTAAACTGCACTTAATTATAATTTTTTTTATATTTTATATTATTATTCTCAGTACAAATAATCTTAGAATCTTTACATAAAGAGAGAGAGAGAGAGAGAGAGAGAGAGAGAGAGAGAGAGAATTTAACCATTATCATGTAATATTTATTTGGTTTACCATGGAGCACATAAATGCACAAGCATTAAATAAAATGATCATAAAAGTATTTTATTTTTATTCAAATATTCGGTATCCGTGTGATGCTGTGTGAGGAACAGATCCAAATTCAAACCATTCATAAGCAATATGTATCTCCTTCCTCTGTAGCTATAGTAACAATTTAAAAATTTGCCGTTTAGAAATTTTACAACAAGTTTTACAGCAGCGATATCAAACGCTCATTGTCTCTCGCCGGTTTCATCATAGATTGCGACATGGCGTGTTTCCGGTGATGCATGTTTTTAATGAGAAACGTGTGCCCTCATGGAGTGGATCGGGATAATATTTTCAGCGTTTAACAACTTAAATTATGCCCTGCTCCTCGCACTAAAATATTATATTCCGCCAGAGAGGACTGCGACTGCAACGCATCTCATTTGGACTTCTGTGGTACTGCTCTTTGACATTTCTGCAATAAATTCTTGTGATTAATGTACATGTGTCTGTCTGTTACGTTTCTCTTATAGACTGTATACTTTATACACTCACTCTTTATTGGTTGATTTGTTCTTTATAAAAACATATTTTTTTAATGCAATACGTTTTTTATTGCACAGTTACATGATTTGTGGATTTTAAGGCTGATTTTCTATTCAGTTTAATGTACTTTATTGGCATAGTTTGTGTGTACATTACCAAAACATTTCACAACATGAATAATGGCGATTATAGTAATACACAATGCAATAATATCAAATATTAAGATTCTGTATTGGGTCTGGGCTATATAAGGTTCAGGTGTGGCTCAGATCTGGGGATTGTGGTTTACTTAAGGCTGAGAATTGGTACCAATAATAAAACCTGTTTTGGCACAGTTCTGGGCCAGTTAAGGGTGATTACTGGCTGAGATTAGGGCTGGTTATGGCCCATGTGTTGCCCTTGTCTTTAATCCAGTTCTGGGCCACTTCAGGGCCGTCATTCTTTGCGGTACTTGGGCTGAGGGAAAAGTGATTGTGTGGCCCGGAGCTGGGCCAGAAAACATTTGCTATGTGGGTCGCTTCTCAGAACGATGAGCTTTGTAAAAATCGATGCGTTTCAGAAAGGCGGGGCTTAGAGGAGCAACAATAATGTACAGTATGTGGAAAATAATGTTTTTTTTTTTGTTGTTGTCAACAGTTTTTTTTTTTTTTACACATAACACAACATAACATCCAAAATATAACAAAACAAAGCAACAGACACATACTTAAAATAATAATGTGTTTTTTTAACCTTAATCCGCATAAACACATTGCATTACACCAAATGCACAAAATGTTCTTTTTAGCAACATCATATGACCACTTTAAGTAACAGATATGGGTGTCATGCCATAGCATAGTTTTAATACGACTGACTTTATATTTAATGTGAATTTAACATTGAAAGTTAATGTGAATAAAAACATTGTAAGTTAGGCTGCTTATCATAACACTTTCAATGTACAGAAAGTGAGCAAAGAACATTTAAATTATCAAAGAACATTTTTACTGACAGTCTAGAGTTCAAGCACTCTCAAAAACTCCCGTTAATATCATTGAAGCTGTTTACACTGTGAAATGAATATCTTACTTACAGATTTGTACACACATCTGCACTTTATTGTTTCTAATGAGAGAATTTGTCAGAAAGAGGTAAAAGGAGATCAGAGTGGCAAAGACGAATTATTCTGGAAAGCTAAGGAACAAATTATCTTCCAGTGATTCTGCTTCAGTGTGGAAAGGTCTGAAAGACATCACCAGTTACAAGACACCATCCCCCAGCACTGTGGAGAATCAACAACTGGCAGACGATCTGAATGAGTTCTACTGCAGGTTTGAAAAACCACCCCACACCCGCCCTTAACACCTCCAGCAACCCCCCTCTCCCCCACACCTGCACTGAAAATAAGTGAAGATGACGTGCGCCAGGTCTTCAGAAAGAACAAGAGAAGGAAAGCACCAGGCCCAGACGGTGTGACACCAGTCTGTCTGAAATCCTGTGCTGACCAGCTGGCCCCCATCTTCACACAGATCTTCAACAGATCACTGGAGCTGAGTGAAGTCCCCTCATGCTTCAAACGCTTCACCATCATCCCAGTCCCAAAGAAACCCAAAATGACTGGACTTAATGACTACAGACCTGTGGCTCTAATGTCTGTGGCCATGAAATCATTTGAAAGACTGGTTTTGGCTTATCTGAAAGACACCACTGGACCCTTACTGGACCCCCTGCAGTTTGCCTACAGAGCAAAAAGGTCTGTGGACGATGCAGTCAACATGGGACTGCACTTCATCCTGCAGAATTTGGACAGACCAGGGACTTATGTGAGGATCCTGTTTGTAGACTTCAGCTCCGCTTTTAACACCATCATCCCATCACTTCCAACCCAAATTAACTCAGCTCTCTGTACCCACCTCCATCTGTCAGTGGATCACCAACTTCCTGACAGACAGGCAGCAGCTAGTGAGGCTGGGAAAATTCTCATCCAGCACCCGTACGATCAGCACTGGAGCTCCTCAGGGATGTATTCTCTCCCCACTTCTCTTCTCCCTCTACATCTAAAAACCCCTCTGTCAAGCTCCTAAAGTTTGCAGATGACACCACAGTCATTGGCCTTATTCAGGATGGTGACGAGTCTGCTTACAGACAGGAGGTTAAGGAGCTGGTTGTCTGGTGCAGTCTTAACAACCTGGAGCTTAACATGCTCAAAACTGTGGAGATGATCTTGGACTTCAGGAGAAACCCCCTTGCTCTCCCCCACTCACCATCATGAACAGCACTGTGACTGCAGTGTTACATTGAGTCGATTGTGAAAAAGGCCCAGCAGAGGTTTTATTTCCTTCGCCAGCTGAGGAAGTTCAACCTGCCACAGGAGCTGCTTAAACAGTTCTACTCTGCCATCATTGAATCCATCCTCTGCACATCAATAACTGTCTGGTTCAGCTCAGCTACCAAATCTGACCTCAGAAGACTACGGAGGGTAGTCCAGACTGCTGAGTGAATCATTGGTACAACCCTCCCTACTCTCCAAGAACTGTACTTATCCAGAGTGAGCAAAAGGGCTGGTAAAATCACTCTGGACCCCTCACATCCAGCACACTCCCTCTTTGAACTGTCGCCGTCAGGTCGACGCTACAGAGCACTGCGCACCAGAACGGCCAGGCACAGGAACAGTTTCTTCCCCCAAGCTGTCCATCTCATGAACACTTGACAATAAACACCCAATGGAACACACAACACTATTATACATTATTTATTCATCACAAATACTTATTTGCATTTCAAATTTGCACATATCATACCTGTACATACATAATTGTCTATATTATATATTGTGTTTTTGCTTTTTTTGTACAATGCCTATTTTGTATATTTGTATATTATTCTTTTTTTTATCTGTGTCCTGTCCTGTTGCTCTCATTCTGTTGCACTGTGGAGCATCTGTCGCTATAACAAATTCCTTGTATGTGTAAACATACCTGACAATAAAGCTCATTCTCATTCTCTCATTCTAATTCAGTCAGCGAGCGAGTGAAGAAAAACACTGGCATTTCAGCTATAACTCATCTGAACACCTCTGATTGGTCCATTGCATTCATAAGCTCAACAGAATCGAGTGTGATTGTTATAATGCAGAGCTGTACAAACGCATCTGTCTCTGGCCAGCGAACACAGATTTGAATTTAGCAGCTGATGATATGACGCGCTGAACGTTCTAATCATGCCGGTGTGATTGTATCAAATATAGAAAATATTATTCGGCAATTTTTTTTGTGTCTTTTTTAAGCTGCATTCAAAATCCACTTGGCTCAAAAATCTGAGGGGGCACGTGCTCCCTTACTTTGAATGCACGCCTCTGCACTCAATATTGGATTCACACAACCTTTATATAATGATTTAGTATGGGATATTTTAGGTACAACAGGGCTTAAGGCGCCTTTGATATTATTTTAATCTAAACCACTAGATGGCACAAAAATATGGTGTAGCACTTTCCAAAACATCCGCTTTTCAAGATGCACGTGCAGATTTGTCTGATCTTTGACTCAATTGCGCGCAGCAGCGCAAAGTTGATTCTGTGCTTACTTGATCTAATATTTTATGTTTTTTAAAATGTTGTAGATTTAAGTATCAAATGAGAATCGCTAAAAATAATGCATATATTTTGAGACAAAGGTCTTCTTTATGATTTTCAGTTTTGTTTAAGATAATTAAAGCAACAGTTTTTTTAAAAAAACGAAAGCATATGTAAAAGTATGATATTTAGGGTAAAAAGCGCTCCTGCGCTAAAGGCGCAGAGTAATTAACATGATAATTAATAGATCGCTGACTTTTCCATTTGTTGACATGACATGGTTAGATTCAGATGGTAAATATCATATATTATGTTGGGTGTCCATATTAGAGATAATCACCATGTTTAGAATGAAACCATCATATTTAAAAACATGATATTAATCATATATAATAAAATATAATTTGTTGTTACTACTGTAAATACATATTCAATTACTATTGGATCTCCTTCAATACTTTCAGAATCTTTACTTATTAAAATGATTTGGTTTCTGTATTTTAAAATATATTTTTTTATATTAAAGGTGGGGTAAATGATTTCTGGTAGCCAATGTTGACATTTGAAATCACCAAAACAAACACGCCCCTACCCCAAAAGGGTCTCGCCCCTATTTTGATAGCTCCGCCCTACACATACATACGGCAAAGATTAGTTCTGTGAAACAAAGCAAAAGCAATGTTACTCACCTATCGAGAAGAAACAAAGCAACCTCGGCGCCCGATCGCAGGCCTTCCCGCTCCTTGACTTCTCTCCAGCACTGGAAAGCTGATCCGATATTTACACGGGTCCTTATCGTAACACCGTGTCTACACCGGACACGAGCGGGGCGGTGTGGTGCGACAAAATACTATAGAACTCATTATAATCTGATGAGCGCTCTCTCCTCGCATCATGAGTAGACATGCCCCTTACTGCTGATTGGCTACAAGTTTGTTTTGGTACTCGGCCCGACTCCGTTTTCTAAAGCGTTTTTGAAAAAATGCATACCCCACCTTTAACATATTTTAATGACAGTATGTTTATTGAACAAAAATGTATTTTATTTTTCAAAATAAGCAGAAAATAGTTCAAACTTTGCTAAAGTGATTATTTTGAACAAGTATTAACTTAACCATTATTAAAAAATAACAACATTATTTTAGCTGAAGTATTTGTATCAATACCGTGTGCCCCATGTGGGGTAAAAGGCCCCTCTTGCCATCTCATACATTTATAAGATTTTTAAACAAAATAAACAACTTGAATGATTTATTTTCACACAAAATCTGTTGCTCTATTAATGTTCAATACAACGTATATATTTTTTCTGCAATTATAAATTTTAGGCGCAGTGAATAGCACATTTTTTCTTAAGGTGGGCCTTGAGCCCCATTGTAGCCTATATTATGTAATGTAATATTCTAAAGCTTTTCTTCCTCAACAGAGAGACTTGAAGGAGATGCAGCTGAACTGTCAGCAGAGAATCCAGCAGAGAAAGAAAGATCTCCAGCAGCTGAGAGAGGCTGTGGAGTCTCACAAGGTGAGTCTGGAGAAGAAGAGAAGTTTGTCTCAGTCTCAGTTCAGACTCACTGAAGCCTGAATCACTGTGTGTCCTAACAGCGCTCTGCACAGACAGCAGTGGAGGACAGTGAGAGGATCTTTACTGAGCTCATCCGCTCCATTGAGAGAAGCTGCTCTGAGCTGATACGGCTGATCAGAGATCAGGAAAAGCAAGCAGTGAGTCGAGCTGAAGGACCACTGGAGCGACTGGAGCAGGAGATCAATGATCTGAGGAGGAGAGACGCTGAGCTGGAGCAGCTTTCACACACACAGGATCACATCCAGTTCCTGCAGGTAACACACATGTAGAAGAACACCACAGTGAGATCTGATAATACACGACACTTTCACTAAATTTTCTGATGTTTTGATCAATTAACGTTTATAACTTCACCAATACTATTCATGAACAGATGTTGCATTTTTCATGGTAGTAGAATTATCAGAGTAAATGCTGACAGGTGATGATATCAGTCAACAGAGAGACAGACTCTCCATTTCTCTTCATTTCTTCAGTTTGTGTGTATTTGTCTTTATTCTGATGATTGTGTCTGTGTCTTTGTGTGTCTGTAGAGTTTGCAGTCTCTGTCTGGTCCACTATGGGAATCTACAGACAGCACAGCACAGCACATAGCTGTCAGTTCTCAGCTGACTTTTGATGAAGTGAAAAAGTCAGTTTCTCTACTGAGAAAAGAGTTCGAGGATTTTTACAAATATGAAATAGAAATGATATCTGATAAAGGTAAAATATAGGACGTTGATTTGCTCACAAAAATAAATGAAGCATGATTTACTGTCAGCAATATAATGTACAAACTGTTTTAAAACTGAAAACGTCTACTGGTTTCCATAGTGAAATGTGTCGAGATCATTCCCTCCCCTGAACCCAAAACCAGAGAGGAGTTCCTACAGTGTAAGTTACTATGAAGACATACAAGCACTGAAATGTATTTATATAGCTGTGGATGGAACAAGGGGCTCAGAAATCTGAGATGAGTTTGAAAATCTGGGTTCAAGAAGTAAATTTAACCAGGAAATATACTGAAAGCAGTATGATATAAAATAATATGATGCGTCTAATCAAATACATGTAATTGAGTGTCATTGATCATTTGACTCTTTGTACAGATTTTCTTCCATTAAAACTAGGGCTGTCAGTCGATTAAAAATTGTAATCTAATTAATTACAGGGTGCTGCGATTAATGAATCTAATTAATTGCAAACTAAATTTGGCTGTGAAAATAACCTCATAACAATTTAAAGCTATTATTGTGTTAAATGTTTAGGCTACAATGGCCTAGAATAAAGTATGGAACATAACAGAAGATAGTTTGAGAAACATCTCAGTATTTTTGTTCATGCAATGAAAGTCACTGGTAACCAAACCAGTTCCCAGACTGTCTTTAAAACACCTTATTTTATGTTGTGCAAAAGAAAGTAAGTCATTCAGGTTTGAAACAACACGAGGGTGAGTAAATGATGACCAAATTGATTTATTGATTTATTTTTGGTGAACTATCCCTTGAATGTTTTTTTATTTATTTATTATTTTAAGAAATTAAATGATACTCTAAAGAAGAAACTAAAACTACCAGCAGGTGGCGCTAAATGTCTTTATGAGTCGGTTCGTTCAGGAATGAACTAAATGGCTCCCTTTATGAATGGGCCTTTGAATCATTGATTCACATGATTTGTTTAAAACGCGGCTTCATTCAGAAACTAAACACCGCACAACAATTCTGCTGTGTCTTTATAGGTAATATTTTCGTTGGCAAAAGTGAACAAAAACACAGAATATTGTGTTTAAAATATATCAACTACTTATTTACTATAAAATCACATTTGCACCTTATTCAGTCTATGATTTGCACTCGTGTTCTTCGTGACAAAAACAGCACTCGTGTGATAGGCTATTGCTCTCACTGCTGGTGTGATATCGCTTATCATATGATATAAATATGAGAGAAAAACTCATACAGGGGCCAATATCTTGAATTTTAGGGCATAACTTCGTTTATGGGTTTGTTGCCCTGCATCATATTTGTCAACAGTCAGGTATGAAATATAAGATGATGTACAGGTTTGGGGGCGGGGCCAGTGCGTTAACTGCGTTAATATATTTGAATCGCGTTATTTTTTCATAACTAATTAAGTATTTCTCAGCTGTAAAATGTTTTAGCTGTTTGGTATTTCAACTACATATTATTTCACCTTTATCTAAAAAAATAAATATATATATTTTAAAAAAATTAAAAAAGCGGGATTCAATCAATTAAAACACACAAAGATACATTTATTAGACACATCAAGTTGTTTTCTCTGAAGTGTTGAAGTACTGTTACCTGTTTTGTCTCCACCAGACTCCTGCCAGTTGACTCTGGATCTGAACACGGTGAATCCAGTCCTCAGACTGTCTAATGGGAACAGTGTGATTTTCCAGGGTGACACAAACTATAGGTATCCAGAACATCCAGACAGATTTGATTACTGGGAGCAGGTGTTATGCAGAAAGAGAGTGTGTGGACGCTCTTACTGGGAGGTTGTGCGGAGTGAGAATGGTACTGTGGATGTAGCAGTGTCATATAAGAACATCCGCAGGAAGGGAGAGGTTGAGAGGAGGGATTGCTTATTTGGATGTAATGATCACTCCTGGAGTTTATGTTGCTCCAAATACTCTGGATACTCATTCAGTCACAATAGCATAGAGACTGATCTCTCTGTGAAGCCCATCATCAGTAGAATAGGAGTGTTTGTGGATCACAGTGCAGGAACTCTGTCCTTCTACAGCGTCTCTGACACAATGAGCCTCATCCACACAGTCCAGACCACATTCACTCAGCCGCTCTATCCTGGGTTTAGAGTTTATTATGGAACAACAATGAAACTCTGTGATTTATCAAAAAAGAGATATTCTACCAAAATGTTTTGTTAAACAATTTATTTGAACTGCATTATAAATGAGTAAAAATTAGATGAGTAAAAATTCCATCAATAAATAAATATACTGTAGATGTTGCTGAATATATTTTTGACCATGACCATGACCATATGTTTTTGGACCCCTTGATTGTATATTGTATATTGCTATTATTATTATTATTATTAGTAGTAGTAGTAGTAGTATTATAAATAAAAAAATTAGGCAGTAATGTGACCTGGTGGACTTTACCTGTGCTGATTGTCCTGTGACATTTTTATGCAGTATTTATAATTGAATATGAAGTGTCTACAGCCCTGACCACAGATCATATTAACTTGCTATGCAATGCTGACTGGTCACTATAAAATCTAAAAACCTGACATCTTTTATGGATTAAGCTAAAATAACTAAATAAAATGTGTGCATAGTACATAATGCAATGTGCAATAGGGTCAAGTCTGTGTTCTACCTACCAGTTTTGCCAGGTTTTCCTAGAGAAAATAGCAGCCTAGTCTGAACAAGCAAGGCCAAAATAAGCAACCCCTGTTTTTTTTTTTTTTTTTTTTTTTTGGGGGGGGTTCATATGCAAATCAGGCAGTCAGAACAAAACAATTACTTCATTACTTACTGCATTTACAGATAATGATTTTACTCCATAAAAACTGGGATTTTGTTCCAATTTTCTGTTATATTCTGCCAAATATGTTGTTCATTTTTGTTCCTTGAACCAGCAACAATGTTGTGAATAAACCTGTGAGAAATTAGTTTGAAATTAGCTGGGAGAAATTAGTGTGCCCAAAATAGTAGCTCTAATGAGGGCCTTCCAAATAAAAGAGCTAGTGAAAGCATAGAAGAGTTTTTTTTGTATTTCTTTTTAAAGAGTCAGTAGAATGCAGTTAAGTGCTCTCAGAAGAGATGAGTTTTCAGCTGTTTCTTGAATATTGTCAGGGATTCAGTTACGCTGGGTTAGGAAAATCATTCCTTCATTCGGCAAGCAACAGTGAACGTGAATGCTCTGGAAAGTGATTTTGTGCCTATCTATGATGGTATCCCAAAGTGTCCCTCTCTCACTGATCACTGCAGGCCTAATGATATATTCTTACTAAATGTCAAATTTCCACATAACTCTACTTATGTATGGAATGCCATCCCTGACATAATAAGAAATAAATAATTAAATAAAGAAATGTAAAAAGCAAATATAAATAAAGAAATATATAAATAAATATACAAAGAAAAGTAAAAAAGCAAAAATAAATAATTATTTATAATTTTATTTCCACATTTATTTTTCTTTTATTTATTTATACATTTATTTATTTCCACTTTTATTTATTTATTTCCACTTTTATTTATTTATTTCCACATTTATTTATTTATACATTTATTTATTTTCACATTTATTTATTTATACATTTCTTTGTCCGTAGGGTAATGAGGAGGGCGTGTTTTAGCTCAGGAATAGCAATCGAGCCAAAGTAGTCCAGGGGTAAGCTTTGAGGCCACAGTGACAACTTGTGGTGCCCAAACGAAGTACAAGAAGTGTAGGCTACATGATGAGAGGAGCACACACCATGACTAAGTCAGTCTACACACATAATGACTGACGTGTCACGACTGGACAAATTCTGCCGAACCAAAAACAAACAAACAAACAAAAAAACACTCACAAAACTGCAGCGCGCAGCCGCTCCCGCCACACCAAAGACAACACTGCGTACAACACGGTGCTTTTGGCTATTGAAACATTAAGGTTTGTTTTACTTTTCTTAGTTTGTGCTTAATATAACAGAAAACATTAGCTTTCCTGCTATGTTGGTGTTCCTAATAAATGTCACAGCAATGTGTCTTGAATATGTTTTGCATTAAGTCCGATGCTTCTCTTTCTTTTTGGAATTATTGCTTGAGAAGACATATTTCATTATGTATTTTCAAATGCCTAGGCCTATGTTTAATTTCCTTAATTATAACATTCCAAGTGTTATTTTTAAATGTTTAGCCAAACAATAATATCTCATGTATGTCTAAAATCAGGGATTAAAATTTTTTTCTTCGTTACATTTCCCGAGTTACCGATTAGAACAATATAAAACATTACTTAATTAATTCAAGGCACTGTAATTTCCTAATCCATCCTCATTCCATTCCTCTTCCATTATCCTCATCCATATCTCTCTCTCTCTCTCTCTCTCTCTCTCTCTCTATATATATATATATATAGAATAAATTTGTTTTGTCATATTCATGATTTATGATTTTTTTTATGAAAATTTTGTTCTATACACTGCCCTCCAAAAGTTTGGAAACGCCCTAGAAAAGTGGGGTTTTGGACGATATCACACTTCCAAGCTTGACCACAAGCACACTTCCAAGCTGTGCAAATCCTATTTGGAGAGGAAACCGTCAGCTGGCATCATGTCTGTCATGGAATGGCCTCCCCAATCACTCGACCTCAACCCAACTGAGCTACTAGGAACTGGACCGTGATGTCCGTAAGACGTGTCCAACCAGTGTGAATCATCTTTGGGCAATCCTTCAGGAGGCTTGGAGTAATATATCAAGTCAATGTTTGAACCGACAGCTTGGATGCCCAGATCATGCAGAGCTGTAATAGCTGCTAATGGTGGATATTTTGATGAATCCAAAATTTTAGTTTTTTCTACGTATTAACTGTTTATGTAATAAAATATGTTTTTGTAGTTTGTGTTGTCCCTTATCAGTGCAAAATTATCACAAATTAAAAACGATTCATGCCAATATTGTCCAAAACCCCATTTTCTAGGGCGTTTCCAAACTTTTGGAGGGCAGTGTAGAATAGCTAGGGTGTTCATGTTCGTATATTCCTTATGACAAAAATTCATTAGCCTAACCCAAAATGAGGGGTTCTCATTTTGGTTTAATACACTTTAATACATTAACTAATGGAACCTTATTGTAAAATGTTACAATTATTTGTTATTAAAGCATATACGTTCACAAAAACACTTAAATTAAACAGAAAAGCAAGCAGGTGCATGATTTGGCATGGCAGGCAATACAAATAATTAATAACCGTTTCCTTACCTAAATCTTGCATTTGGACCAGGCTCGGTTGCAGAATCACATCACTCTGTGCTTCTGAAATTATTTCTTGATCTATATAGTGTAGTTAGCTATCTCTGTGTCTACGTGGACGCTTGTCAAGCATGAAAAACAAGCTTAATTTAAATTCTGAATATATTATAGTATACAGCAGGGGTCTCCAACCCTGCTCCTGGAGAGCTACCTTCCTACAGATTTCAGCTCCAACCCCAATCAAACACACCTGAACCAGCTAATCAAGGTCTTCAAGAATACTTGTTAAATTCAGACAGGTGTGTTGGAGCAGGGTTGGAACTGAAATCTGCAGGATGGTAGCTCTGCAGGAGCAGGGTTGGAGATCCCTGGTATACAGCATGCAAAGAGCGCTCCCTTTAAATTTGTTTAAAACTGTAACTCATTCGTTACGATCTTACTAAGTTCTGTTTTAACCAAAGAATGTGACCACACAATTAAACTTTTTTTTTTAATGAAGTTACGAGCATGATAGACCTCGGCGCTGGACAAAAAGCTGTGAGTGCATAGATTCCAACCTAAACACCTCTGATTGGCCATTGCGTTGTAGTAATCAACAAACATGTCTTTGATTGGCTACTTTGCTCCCCTCTGCGAAAATGCATCTGCGACAATGCATCTACGAAAATCATTTGACGCTTTCCAAAGCAGAAGAAACACTGGATTGTTTGCCAAATCTATTTTGTATGCTATTATTACGAAGAAAACAGATCATAGACCAGGAGTTATGGGCAGCTTTTCCCTCTAAAAGCAATCAGTTAGACTATTTTACACTATGAGTTAGACTATTATACACGCTAAACTAAAGTCCGGCCGTCCCCCTCGATCCGGAGGGGGGGGGGGCACAGGGATGTCCGTGGGGGGGCAAAGCCTCTGGCGCCGGGCCTGCTGTGGCCTCAAAGTTTACCTCTCGAATACTCTGGCTCCATTGCTACACAGGGCGTGTTTTACCCTCATTACCCTACGTAGGTTAATTAACCTCATTACCCTATGGACAAATAAATGTAGAAATAAATAAATGTGGAAATAAATAAATACGTAAATAAATACATAAATGCGAATAAAATAAAAAGTAAATAAATGTGGAACAAAAATTATAAATAAGGAAATAAAATTATAATGATTTATTTTTGCTTTTGTATGTACTTATATTTGTTTTTTGTTTTTGTTTTTACATTTCTTTGTTCATTTCTTTCTTTCTTTATTTTATTTTATTTTTAACAGGGACAGTGCTCATTAATCAACAGTAAAATACTGTAAATAATCCAGAGTTAGCCTCAATGGATAATTTTCATCTGTTGCCCCTTAAAAAGGAAACCTAAAAATCTAAAATACAGTAAATTATCACACATACAATAACATTTACAATTACAATTACATACTAAAACACTAAGGATAACAATGGCAGTATCATAAAGAGAGAGAGAAAAAAATACACATGATTACAAATATGACTTGCTTTTATCAATTTCTTTAATTTATATTTAAATGTTGAAAAATTTGTACTACTCCTTAATTCAGTTGGTAAAGTATTCCAATAATTAATGGCTCTAGTTGAAAAGACTGACCGTCCAAATGTTGTATGCCTAAACTGTACAGCACAGTCTCCTCTTGTAGTTGCTCTTGTTACTCTGCCATTATTATCCTTCTGCATTATAAACTGGCATAGTGGGGGAGGTGCATAACCATTTAAAATCTTAAAAATCAAGCAAGCATCAACCAAATATTTAATACTATCAAAACTTAATAAATTATGTTTTTTAACTATATTGCAATAATGATAACTATTAGTCCTCTGAGCAAATATTTTAAGTGTCTGTTTGTAAAGAGATTCAATTGATTTTAAAACGGTTGTGCTTGCTTGTGACCAACTAGTAAAATAATATGTAATATGAAAAAAAAAAAATAATGTCAGGGATGGCATTCCATATGTGATAGCCGCTATCCTGCAGGATTTTTAGCTCCATCCCTGATCAAACACACCTGAACAAGCTAATTATGTTCTTCAGGATTACTTGAAAATTTCACATTCCAGGCTGATGAGTTGGATTAAAGGTGCCATAGAATGCATTGATACAATATTTTAAATTGTTCTCTGATATCTACATAGAAGGTATGTGGCTTAGGTAATGGCAAAAATTCTCCAGAAATCGTTTTACATGTCCATTTACAACCCTAGGATTTCTCCCCAGAATGAAATGGTCTGTTATTGGCTTATTTGGAAGGGTCATGAATAACAATGTTGAGCTCTGCTCTGATTGGCTGTTTCACAGTGCGGCTCATTTTAGTAGCTCACACAGCAGGAAGGACACACAGGGAGGAAAACCCAGAAACCAACATATCCCTGAACTTCACATCCCCAGCACAGCCTGTAACATGACATTTATTACCATGATCTGCCATTTTCGCTGTTGTCCTCGCTTGTTTCTTCACAATACCTGCAGAACTTCTGATGGTTCGGTGGGGGGTTGGCCTAGAACATGGGTGGGTATATGCAAATGTTGGGGGCGTAACTATTAGTGATCCCGACTGTTACGTCACAGTCGGTGTTATGTTCTGATTCGCCTATTTTTCAGTGGTCTTTTTTATTCACGAGATTTACATAAGGAGGAGGAAACTATGGTGTTTGAGGCTCATGGTATGTCATTTTCATGTACAGAACTCTTATTATTCAACTATGCCAAGGTAAAGACAGTTTTCCATTCTATGGCACCTTTAAGCTAAACTCTGCAGGACTGTGGACTCCATGGCTGGATCTTGAGTGAGCGGGAATGAGTGTATTTTTCCTTTTAAAATGTAATGCTCTTAAATTGCTGTTTGACCATCTCTAGGACTCTTTCTCACAGTTTGCAGGTGATGGCAGTTTTTCTGATAAATGTTTTTGCAATTTATAGTTTTATATGCTTTTAAATTATTTTACTGATGCTGTCTGGAAATATTCAGCCTAATCCTGAGCCTGCCACCTCTATGCTATGTTGAATGTTAGAAGTCTTTTTTGATCCAAAACTTTGCTTAAAGTCAGCATGAAATACAAAAACAAATAAATAAATAAATAAATAAATAACATGTTTTCTAAATTAGAGAATTGAGAATTTGTGCTGCAGGTCTTTGATGATAAAAACTGTTCAGGAGTTTGGAGGAGCCTGTCTTAAGGTGGCTCCTGGAACAGGACTGAAAAACACTGATTTAGGGGACATTTACACAACACCATTTTTAACTAAAAACAGAAAATGTTTTATGCATTTTGGCCATTCAGTTACACAACAACAGCGTTTTGGGGGGCTGAAAATGCAAACTTTTGAAAACGGGTTTCAAAGAGCAAGTTTGTGAAAACAACACTAGGGCTGCCCTCAACTAAAGATTTTTCTAGTCAACTAATAGTCATCCATTTAAGCTATTAGTTGACTAGAGACTCATTTATATTAATTTTATTACTTAAACAAATACTTGGGGGGCCTTTAAAATAGACTAATCCACGCTTAAGCACATACATAAAGCTTGCCACAAAGCACAGGCAAATGTAATGACTACGAACGTGTTGGAAAAACACTTTTGAATAAACTTTTTGATTATTTATTAATAAACTAGTGTTTTCTGAGTATGTGTCAGCTGCAAAGATGAAGTTGACGATCATCAGAGAGAAATGCACTTGTTTTCATTTTTTCACACAAGTTTTCTGTAGATATACGTATTTCTCATGTCTGGGAGGGAAGTAGCCGATACTCTGTGTTTCGGTTAAATTTTATGTGAAGCGCTCCAGTTCACGGAGATGAAAGAAAGCACATCCTATGTATAAAGTTGCTATTCATAAGACATATTTTCAATGTTTCAATGATAAGACATATTTGAGGTGGAAGAGTGTATATAAAACATATTTGAGGTGGAAGTTTCTTCTTGTCAACTAACGTTTAGTCAACTATTAGGGGGCAGCCCTAAACAATAGGCCTACCATGATCGTATTCGTGTAAACTACAAAAATGTGCATGCGTATTACAGTGCAATACAGTGTTTTTTGTTGTTTTTGCGGATCTGTGTGAACAGGAATCATTATGACAGCATAATCATCTGTATGCAAAACTTTTTAAAAATGTGACAGAAAACTTTTCCATTTTTACTACTTCGTTGTTGTGTAACGTTATGGTGCGTTCACGTCATGTCAGATGCATCGTATTTACGAGTTGAACGCACATGAACGCCACCACAAAGTCATTATAACGAGTGGGAAACTCGAAATTTTCTTTAAGCCCTGAGTTTCTGAGTTGGGGGCGTGTCAGTGAGATTTGGGGGCATGTCAGTGAGAGTTGGGGGCGTGTCAGTGAGAGTTGGGGGCGTGTCAGTGAGAGTTGGGGGCGTGTCAGTGAAAAAAACGTGTCGGATGCAATGGATGCAGCCAAAGACTAAAGATATGCAGCGTCGGTAAAGTTGTTGAAATGAATAAAATGATATTTTTTTGTAATATATAATAAAACTATATAAATTACACATACAAAATATTATATTATTGTATAAGTAGAATAGAATATATAATTATTCAGTTTACATCCCCATCATAAATTAAATAAAAACAGAAAAAAAGAAAAAACACAATGATGCACATACTTCATTCATCATTTTGCAGATGTAGAGCTAAAAAATCATTGAATTTTATGTAGAAAGTTAAATCGCTATCTTGTTCCGACCAAAGTGACTTGAACGCACCCAACGTCGTAATAAGGACTTGTCTACTCGTAAGTACGAACTTCCCAGGAGGACTTGAACGCAGCATTAGTCTGCCTTAGTCTGTGTAAACCCTGCCTATGTCTCACAATCCACTGTAATCTTGCATTCAGATCTGCCTCAATTCAATGAACAACCGATGGATATAGCAAAGTCACCATCCTACATTTTTCTTTTCCTTTTTGATAACCTATTTCACTCAGATGTATATCACAAAATGAAAGAAATGATCTACTGCTACTCTGGTTACATCATGTGTTACATCTCCCTTTTGTATCTGGGCCATAACATAAAAAAAGAAATGAGACAGCACTCAACAGTTAAGAATAAAGCTCTTTTCAGTAGTTTATTTACAAACTAAGTAACACTGTTATTGAAAGTAAAGAGAAGCTTCAAGTCTCAGGAGTGTGCAAAACCAAAAAAAAAAAAAAAAAAGTTCACTACATGGGAGTAAGAAAGTCTAAATAACCTATCAAATAAAACAACAAAATACTTCCTTACTAACCCAATACAAGAGCAAAAGATTCAAACAGCTTCTACACTCAATAACAATACAGAAACACCACGTGCACCACAGCAGAAACAACAGCTTTTCATTTAAACAATATAGTTTAGCACATACAGTCAGTTATAAAGCACAGTGTCTGGGACAGATGAACACTTCCTGAAGAAAATTCCCTCTTTAAATAGCCTGTTCCTGCTGAAAATACAAGCTCCTCTCCTCAGTCACTGATGAGAAACAGCTGACACCCGAAACAGGCAGAACAGAAAAACTACATTTCCCAGCAGGCTGTAAACGAACTGGGATACACAATACCACATACAGACACTACAGTAAAATTGAACAACAATAAATTAATATACGTCCTGGAACAAAACATTGCGACTTGTGCTGTGCTGAAAATCCTTACCTGATTTGGTGATCTCAGTAAAATTGACTTGACTTTTAAAAATTGTTTATGAATCTCTCATTATTACCAACTCTTGAATTCAACTTGCTTTCTTTCAATTAATACAGCTTTTGCATTTCTTTTTGGAACTGATTGATCATAGGCCTCACTTATCTGAGCGTATGAGTAAAAAAAAAAAAAAAATCATAATTTTGGCAATGTTCACTCAAACACTGAGGAGTGTTAAAATAGGGTGACCATACATGCCATTTTCCCCGGACGTGTCCTGGCCAGGATTTCTATATTGCCTAAAATATTTAGGTTTTGGCTTTGTTTGCATGTGCAGACCGATCGGTGTATGACATCAGTTCCTTATGTTTTCGAAATGCTCTCGAGGTACTTTGAATCAAAGCAATATAGAAATCCTGGCCAGGACGCGTCCAGTAAAAATGGCACGTATGGTCACCCTAGTTAAAATAACTCTAAAATGAAATGCCCTATCAACAACAGGCAAAAATGTTGAAGATAGGTTGTCAATTCTTTAGGTAATAATCTGTTTCCTCACAGCAGTGTATTCAGCACACTGAAGCCTCTCCTCCATTGACATCCATTAAAACCAACCTGGTCTCATAAAAATATGTACCTCTGTGCATTTTCTGTGCGACACCGTTTTACATACCTTACTGCATGTTTCGCCGTGAGCTACCGAACAAACCTATCATCTATGAAAACCCATAGATATGAGGCTGGATATGTGCGATGCTAACATTCAAAAGCATCAGTTTTCAAATCTCCCAGCATATTAATATTGTTTTGAAGTCGTAACATGATATTTTTAAAGTAATTGTGCGAAAAATACGCTTTATTAATCAACACTCTGTAAATTTGTGTGAAAAGGAATAAAAGGTGTCTGAGTTTTACTGCCTCTAGTGTTTGTTTCTTTTGGAAACTGAAACTGCAGTAATTTGTAGTTATTGGTACGTATTTCGTGTCTCGCTAAAAAGTGCACCCAGGTACATAAATGCAATGAGACTAGGTTGATTAAAATAACAAACAAAAAAGGCCTTTTTCTCCTCCCTAGTGTACTGCTGTACATTTTTTTCTTACCTTAGAGGGCCATCCTTACTTTACATCCTTACTTACTTTTCTGCTAAAGTGTACAAGCAGAATTGATTCAGACTAATTACAACTGTTAATAAGCTTTGAGTACAAGAACAAAAAAGTCAAAGCCAATTGTTCTATTACCTTTATTCTCCCCATGTTTCCCAGTGCATGAACTGCATTATTATAACACAATGACATTTGTGTGGAGAAAATCCCGTGAACTGAACATGGACCAAACCAAAAGAACACTGATGGATCAATGGCATGATGACAACTAGATTCAAATTGCAAAGCACATGAATACCAATGCTCAACCTGACTGAAGCATGTGTTATCTGCTTGATTACACTTTATTTTGATTGTGCACTTTAGACATTCTTCTAACTATACGTAACTTTGCAGCAACATATCAACTAGCAGTCATTAGAGTATTAGTAGACTGTCTGCTTAATATCTGCTAACACTTTATTTTGATGATCACAACAAATATTCTACTGACTATAATTAACTTTGCACGTACATGTCAATTTATTCTACTAACCCTTAACCTAACCTAACAGTTTAATATTACTCTAATGACTGCTAGTTCACATGTAGTTCCAAATTAATGAGAGTTAGTTGACAAGTACTTGCAAAGTTACTTATATAATTTCTCAAATGTAACCCCACACTTACTGAAATAGTCAAATCTGTTCACTGCATCTCTGTTACCACACCGCACCTATTATAGTGCTTAAAACTGCTTCAGCTGAACTACCTGTAGATCTCCACACATGTACTAGAGTATTTCACACTGTGGATGTTGTTACTTTAAGGCTGAGTAAAATAGTCATGAGACTATATCAATGTAATATAATAAAAGCAGTAACATAATTAATATAGAATAACTTTATAGAATAACTTGTACTCATGAACCATGCTCACCAAGACCACAAAATGTTTTAATAAAATAAATATGATTATTTTGACTACATATATGAACTGTGCTAGCAAAATGAGTCACTATGAGCAAATTTTCAAAAATGAATTATGTTTATTTTCACTTTCTCCATTAAAATACATTCAAAACGATGTATGATTTGTTGGAATCAGACAAAAAAAAAAATGACTGAGCTACACCTGTTTGAAATCGGTGAAGTCAGCAAAGTCAAATCAAGTTAAAGGTTCCTGTAATGGAGTGAACAGAGGAAGCATTCGGATGCATCTGCAGAGCTTTATTCATGAGCATGGTCGGAAACAGGCATGGGTCATTACACAGCAAACAGACATGAAAGAGGCAAGACATTAGGCTTGTTCGACTTCATGCGGCGCCGCAAAGATTGGCTGCCACCTGACAAAAGCAATGCATTCTGGTTAGAACATTTGTCCGACTTTGATTGGCGCTGCAGCCGCCTTATGATCACATGTGCCATCAAAGTACTGTGAGAGCAAAACGAGACCAGTCGCCGAGGTCAGGCGCTGCAGTTGCTCAAAATCGGCTGCGAGAGCCTTGATGACGACACACTTTATTCTCATTGGTCAGATTCTGTGATGACAAGCACGAGGTGTGTTGCGTGTTTATTCTAACAATCAAATTCCAATAATGTTCACAAATCTGTGTTTTTATAACAGTAAAAGCTTTTTTAGTGTAGTCGCACTGTTATCTTGCGTCATTTTAAACAAAAACACTGATAAAAGCATATATACCCACACTTTATTGGTATTTAGTAGCCTATATGTTTATGCTGAACTTTATTCTTGACAGATGGCGCTGTATTATTAAGCACTATATAAAAAGTGTTGCTATTGCTCATAAAAACGTTTGTGTGTTTGACAACTATTGCACTTAATTCACTTTATCTGTGATAATAGCATGCAAACACCGTGACAGCGTCACTACCGTGAGCAGAAAGTGTCCGACTTGACGTCTCCACTTTTAATTCCGCCCCGACTGCAAGCGGTTACTCTCGCCAGCCGGTGGCAGGCTAGTGTAGTTCATCTCGAACAAGCCTAAAGAGTATTCCTAGGGCAGGCGTGGGTCATTGATCGGCGAACAAAATCCAGAGGGCTTGATGAAAGGGGTAGTCTGTAAACACGAGCAAAAGTCCAGGCCTGGGCAAACAGTAGTGAGTTACGTTCAACACGGAAGCTCCGAAGCTTGTATAAAAAGAAAAACAACACATTTCACATTGAAGCACTGTATCAGAGCTTGATTCGTTTTGAGAAAAGCACGTGATCTATGACGTCCGAAGCTTCATTCGCCTGAAAACCATGTGACTGCCTCAGTATCTGGTTCAAATGAAGCGAACATCAGTGCTGTTTTCTTTACATTATGTTACATTTTTATGTGTTAGCATTGTTTTTTTCTTTTTTTTTAATCGAAATGTATATATCGAGCTCAAAAATTAACTTTGGCCATGAAATAACAGTCCAAGGACTGAGGCAGAGTTAAAATAAACATGTAATTTATGAATTTATGTTTGATTTATTTTAGTGCCAGTACACCGACACAAATGAATGACTTTGACAATGACCATTATTTATATAAAATATAATAATACAAAGAATCAGTTGTAGAACCAGATGTGAAACCAGCGGCTGTAATGGAACATTACACTTTGGATGTTGTTATTCATTTTTATGACCACTAGATGGCCACAGCATAAACCATTTTGAGAAGCTTTGAGTAATGAACCTTTTTCTGATACAATTGTGTTCAGAAGGCTTCACTTCGCCATCACTAACAAACAGTATCCAAAACAGGGTCAGACAAACGGGTAATCCAATACACAGGCGAGAATCACAGGACCAGAGAACAGGCAAGGCCAAACTAAGGTTAGAATAACTAGGACAGGCTCCATAAAGTAGCTATCAGCTATCACAGTGATGAATGCTAAACAATACTCAGCGATCAGAAAGAGGAAGTCCATGGCTTATAAAGTGTGTTTGATTGGTTGCAGCTGTCAGTGCAATGGATGATGGGAAATGTAGTCTGGTGTGACATGCAACAGTTTGTGTAGTGTGAGAGTCAATGTAACTGGAAGGCAACATCTGGTGGCGAGCAGATAGAAAACCACGGACAGTATTCGTGACAGTTTCAAAGTAAAATCATCTTTTTGTCCAGTTCTTTTCTTAATAATAATTACCATATTAATAATCACAATATAGCTTTTTTTATTTTATCTTTGTTATTAGAAATAAGAACATATGCCCCAAAAAAAACAAAAAACAGAAGAACATATATAAGAAAGAAACAAATAGTGCATTACTTTTTTTTCATTTTACTTCAAAACAAAAGCATTCAAGTAAGAAAAACTAATAATCAAACGTCAAATGTTACGTTCTGCTTACTCTCAGTACTGCGGACATACTTCTTTTGTCACATACTGTTTCTCGCCTACTATATAGTAGGGAAGTGTGCGATTTCAGATGCAGTCCTAGTTTTCCTGAACACCTTGGTTCATGTGTGTTTAATTAGGGATTAAAATAAATATTGTTGTGTCCTTAAAAGGCACGTCCAGAAAAGTGAACAACTGAATTAATTCACAAAGGGTCTTTCTATCACTGTGTTCCATTCTGAAAGGGTTCGTCCTAGTGCCCTAATCCATTTAAAGGGTTTACCCTCCAGAGTGAGAGCTTCAAAGAGAGGAAGGGTGTAGGGACCAACAATCTGTTCTGAGCCAGTTAAGAGAAGCCATCTTCATACAATTAAACCTACATAAATACCTTCAAAGTGACTTACAGTTGGGGAATACATAAAGCAATTCATCTTAAAGAGGCAAACAGACATAGGAAGTGCTCGTAATACCAAGTTTCAGGCATTGTTCAAATAAATACAAGCTAGAAAGAGAAGGAATAAATAAAGAGAAAGACATTTTTTTATTTTTTTTACTTTAAACCTGTGCAAAGAGTCATGGGAGTTTAGTGTCCATCGGTTGTACACTTTAAAGTCCTTAATTTCAAAGGGCCCTTTTGAAATGTGGCCAGTTGTGAGCACATTGGTGTGGAACGGCCCTTCAGTATAGTGGCCATGATTATGTGTTTAACGCAGCACTTAAGTATGTTAGTGAAGGGTATGTGCAGTGATCACTTACATGAAGTAATTTAACAGTGTATGGTCATGTGACCCAGGGTTGTGAGTCCTTAATTTAACAGTCTGAAGTCAATTATTTTACTTTATACCAGGGCTATCACACCTTAAAACACTGTTCAGATGTTTTCTTTCAAGATATTTGTCTGGTTTTTATATTTAAACACTCCTGCATGTTACACATCTCATCACAAGCCTATGTTGCTTGAGCCATTGAGACACAGTTATTTAAAGAAAGAAAGAAAGAAAGAAAGAAAGAAAGAAAGTGAATTACCTGCATCTGTGTGGCTCAAAAGTGTTTGTCAGCTGTGTATCTAAAGGTAAGCTGTAAGATTAAATTCAAAAACAGCAGTATTACTAACTCACTACTTCAGTCATTACACTATTGTACTGATAAGTCAATGGGCAGAAGAACCCTGCTGAAAAAAAACAAAAACAAACAAACAATGGTTTCCACTACAAACATAATATTACAAACATTACAAACCATCAACTTTTAACCATTAAAAATGGTTTTCTGTAGTGTGTTTTGGGTTTTAACAAGCCATCAATAGAAGGCGACCAATTACCAGTAACCACAGGGTCCATTACAGTTTCCATTCAAACCAATACAAGTCCCATTATAACCAGTAAAACCATTACAACAAATTTTGTGATGGTGTCTATTGTTTTTTCAGCCGGGAAGAAAGAGATATAGAGTATTTTATGTAAATAATTAATAGGTAAAACATGGAAATTGTTTGTAATTTTTATCCCATTGTTTGTCATATTTATTTGCTTGTCCGATGCCTTTGAATGGAGTTATTTGATTTCGGAGTGGTTTGGAACTGTAATGCGGTCGACACAACTGGAAATACTGCATAGCTGTGCGTTTACTTAAAAATTACTGCACAAATTATAATGTTCATCAGTTAATCAAAAGCAAGCATTTAACAGACCCTGTGGTATATACAGTATATTTAAGCATATATATATATATATATATATATATATATACAAAAAAACTGCATTACAAAATGCAAATTTATTTGCAACAACTGTTAAAAGATGTTGTAAGAACAGCTAATGGGGTGATGGATGCCACAAGCTGCAATGGTAAATTTCAGGTATTAGGTTTGCTGTGTCTCAATGTGACCTCTAGAGGGTGCAGCCTTCAAAGTGAGACCCATGCGTAGGCGTCCATTGCCCCCTTCAAACGGACACATTATGAGACACAAATCGCCATGCTCCCTACAAAGATCCCAAGGGCTCTTCCCTTTCAGAGTCAGTAGGGTATAGTGACATTCACGTCTGATTGAAATTTGTTTTCTGCTGCGTGGCCGTAGCTAGGGTTTGAAAATGAGTGAGGTCTGGGGTGGGGTTAAGAATTGTGCTACAATAACCCCTCGACTCATTATATGCACTAAACACTTTAAAAGAGACATGTTTTTTAAATGTTTTCTCTGTTTTGGAGGAATGAGCATTGTTAAATAAGACCATATTGCACTATTACTATTAGGGGTGTATAATTGTATCAGTTGTTTATTATTCATGCAACAATACATATTACTGTTATAGTTTTCATTAATAACCATTGCTATAGGCCTATAGATAACTTTGTCTAGTGCTCTTATGAATGTTTTTAGCATGACTTTTTGGAAATTTAACTACAATACTGAAATAGCATAAACATCTTCATGGCTAGTGTTTGCATATTTTTTATTTTATTTTTTCATTCTGTAACTTACTTGTTCTACAGATCTCTGCACTAGTGTTACATGCTATAGCATTGATAACGTTTCTAACAGATAATATCATGATGCTTTTTGCGGTTGCCTTACCGAATATGGTATCCTTTCAGCAATAACATGTCCGTGGGCTCTTTTGATTATGGTCAGTTTAAGAGCCAGTGATACAAATCAAAACCGAAATTAGTTCAACTATTTTGTAAATAAGATAAGATAAAGATATCGATAACCCTAAACTGCAACTTCCCGCTTTATTAATGTTCTAAAGCTTCAAGTTATGTATAAAAGGCAAGTCCAAAGACGCTTATAATAACTGGATCTGGCAACACTTTGCCTAAACTTAGTCTGATAGCCTCTGTTAAGACTGCATCTTAAGTATGAGTTCGACCCAGTAGTTAGCAGAGAGTTAACCAGTCTTATTTTTTTTGGATTCAACTTAGACTAATCTACAAGTTAATGTAACTGAATTTTAAAAATTATGTCCAGTCTTAAAGAAAAAAATATGGATGACTAACTTGCAAGACTAGTCTAAACCTTTTATGCAACTGTACCCAGAAGTCTCTGAATCCTCGTTCACTACGCCAGCGTCTCACAGCGATCATTTTCAGACCATACACACTAAACATTCATGCAAACAGTCTAAACTGAATTATACATGCAGACACTCATATGAGGAGTTTTGAACAGCAGATTAGTCATTTAGAGGACAAATTTTATTTTGAACATGAAAAATGTACAGAGGTCCGGACCTCGGTGACCTCAGCTGCACTCTTAAAAATAAAGGTGCTTCACGATGCCATAGAAGAACCTTTTTGTCTAAATGGTTCCATAAAGAACCTTTAACATCTGAAGAACCTTTCTGCTTCACAAAAGCTTCTTTGTGGTGAAAGAAGGTTCTTCAGATTATAAAGAGATGCTTCTTTAAAGAACTTTTGACTGAATGGTTCTTTGTGGAACCAAAAATGGTTCTTCTATGGCATCACTTGAAGAACCTTTTGAAGCACCTTTATTTTTAAGAGTGTGGCTACGCTGGTCCTCCAGGGGACAGGACGGCCCTGATACAAAGTGTTACAGACTATCATGAAAGCAGAAGTGGATTCAAAATATGAGTCTATAAGGGAAGCCATCTGAGCTCAGTGGAGATCTATGCCACATACTTGTACACAGTTTTATTCTTTGGACAACAAGCTTTAAAAACATAAGTACTATTATTTATTTTGATTCTTGAACAAAAACAATAAATAAAAGAGTTCAGTTTTGCCTCTGATGAAAAGCATTACCAGCTGTGACTGGCTTGATAGCTGAGCAACAACAACAACAACAAAGTAGATATATAAGAAAGTTTAAGTCCATTCCATGAGACATTTGTTACAAGTCTACATCTCCACTCGCTTTGAATATCATTTAGTTGTCTGCAACATGAACAGTTGTGTGTATGAATGAGTAGGCTACTTTGCTTTTTTATGCATTATTAATTATTACTTTTAATTATTGATTAAATAAAACAAAATAAATGTAATAAATCAAATATAAATTCTAACGAGGTGTAATCATGGTACAGTAACTGATTGGTTAAGACTGGTTACCATGGTAACATGGTAAAGTCAGCAGGAGGACCGCTCTCTCCATGCAGTTTAACACATATAGTTTATATACATGCAGTGTTGGGGAGTAACTAGTTACATGTAACGGAATTACGTAATTTAATTACAAAATAAAAGTAATTGTAATCAGTTACAGTTACTAAGAAAAAAATGTGTAATTAAATTACAGTTACTTATGAAAATGTTAAGGATTACAAAGGGGGTTACATCTGATTTTTTCACGCACACTCCCACATACAGATTTAATTGATTTCTTTCATAAATTGCAGTGACTGCTCTAAAATATGAGACACCACTGTTTCAGAAGTTTATAACGTGCTTATCCGATAACTTTTATATTTCCTATAGGGTTTATGTATATGCTTTATTTTTTTAAGATTAACTGTTTTTTTTCTAAGGCATTGTTTGATTCTAGTTTTCCTGTCATAGCTATGCAAAGATTTGATTTCAAAAACAGTATCATAGCTATTAAACTATTTCTTTTTATGATTTTTTTAAAGTAAGTCTGATTTTGTGGTGGCTGTGCTTCAAAGGGGACATCGGATGCCCATTTTCCACAAGGTGGTATGATTCATTAGGGTCTTCTTGAAATGGTCTCAGACAGTGGTTGTGTAAAACAACACCTTTTTTACCTTGTCAAAAACAGCTCTGTTCACAGTGACTCGTTTCGGTGCATATCTCTTTACATGCTAATGGCTTTCCTGTAGCTCAAATGGTAGAGCATGGCGCTAGCAACGCCAAGATTATGGGTTCGATTCCCAGGGAAAGCAAGAGCTGATCAAATGTAAAACTGTAACTTGAATGCAATGTAAGTCGCTTTGGATAAAAGCGTCTGCTAAATGCATAAATGTAAATGTAATGAGCTCTGCTCTCTCTTCTGTGGAAGAGCAAACGTGATTCGTAAATAATCATAAAAAATTAAAAGTGAGACTTACTTCTTCTGGAGGACCAGCTGGATCATGAACAATGGGTGCTGATCCATCCTTGAGTTTTAACTTTTTAACAAAACCTGCCTTGAATTGTCCCTCATTCAGAAAACAGTCTGGAGTAAAATGATTTGCGCAGCCAGACATAAACAAATTTAGTGAACGTGACTTAACGTGACATGTGGCCAAGTATGGTGACCCATACTTGGAATTTGTGCTCTGCATTTAACCCATCCAAGTGCACACACACAGCAGTGAACACACACACACCGTGAACACACACCCGGAGCAGTGGGCAGCCATATTGCTGCGGCACCCGGGGAGCAGTTGGGGGTTTGGTGTCTTGCTCAAGGGTCTCACCTCAGTCATGGGATTGAAGGTGGAAGAGAGCGCTGGTTATTCACTCCAAAATCAAAATGGCTTGATAATTGAGACTGTTTAGGTTTTGGGGGGATTAAAAAAAGGAGTGAATTTCTATCATTGTAGGGTGATTGTGTCTACAAACTGCTAAGACACATTTATATGCAAATAAAGATATTTTTCATCCAATGTCTCCTTTAAAATTAAAATATTATAATCTTAATTCAAGTGATGAAAGATTTTGAAAGTCTGACAGTAATCAGTGTTGAGCACTACTGTAAGGTTAACCCTGCCTGGTTAACGTTTCAACATGATTAACAGTTGAAAACATTAGAAATTTAGAAAAGTAATCAAAAAGTAATCAAATGTAATCAGTTACATTACTTTAATAAAGTAATTGAAAAGTTACACTACTTATTACATTTTAAATAGGGTAACTTGTAATCTGTAACCTATTACATTTTCAAAGTAACCTTCCCAACACTGTATACATGTAATGAGTTGCATTTATAGTTAGAATTGTGGTACAGTTCTTGAGACTTATGATGCTTTTGGGAAACAGGGCCCTGGTGAATTATGTTATTCCCGTGTTGTCACCAATGCCATCCCACAAGTTGTCTACTTGCTGGGGACAAAAAAAGGAACTTGCAATGACAAGTAACCAAGTAGTTATTTATTTAGTGTTTATTGCTTTAAGTTTGTTTAAAGTATTTTTGGCTTACATTTTTTAAGTAATTTAATTTCAGTTAATATATTACGCTTCTACAATGTTAATATATTGTAGAAACTTAATTTCCTGTAAAGCGCTTTGCAACGATTGTATCGTAAAAAGCGCTATACAAATAAACTTGAATTGAATTGAATTGATTTCATCCAAGTACCTTTTTTTGTGGATAAAAAAAATCTTCATAATGAACACAAGGGGGAAGCAGTGTCAAGTTAATAAAATGCCTTGCTTTTTTTTACTACGCCTGCAAAAATAAATATTATATGTAGGCCTATATAATTTTATATAATACATATGTTATATATTATATATGGAATATTATATGTCTATTTATTTTTTATACCAGTGTAAATCATAAAACCTATCAGATAAACGATGTAAATGTGTCTCCAGTGGTGATCAGTGATCGAAAGAGGGCGCTGAGAGCACAGGACGCTCTCTGACCAGCACAGATTCCTCTGCTTTCGGACAATCACGCCACAACTAGCCAAGAGCCAGGCGACTATTGTATTCATGTGCTTTTACTTTTTACATTTATCAAATGTTTTTTTTCAAAATGTTGTTTCATTGGTTGCTCAAAGTGATTAGCACTGCTTTGAATATTTTCTACAGCTTCTGTTTTTCTTTGGGATGCCGATGCTTTCACAGCCGCAGAGAGGCACATTTCACACAACAAATCATCGTGTTTTTACTCACTTCTGTAGTGGCTTATGTCTTAAACAATTCTTTTTTTTTTTTTTTTGTACATGCGTTATGGAAACAATGTTTGGCTTTATCGGAACACTTTTACAGTAGTTTAAATGGTAAGCTATAGCTTTACTCGTTCTTGTTTTCGCGCATATCAATATTACAGAAGCCTATGTCATAAAATCTGACCTCTTTTCATATAGCAAAGGTAATCAATTTTATTTGCCAATTATATACAGATAGAATTGCCAGAGTATCGCCATGCATGTAAATATTAAATAAAACGATCAAACAAAAAAGATTAATTTTACATGATAATTTCAGCATTTAAATAATTTAATAACACTAGAACGTTATTTGGTTATTATAACACTATAAGGTTATTTTGGTAGAAACGGTTGATTGAATCGTGTTGGTTGTTTATTACTAGTACTGCTACTAACTGGTTACAGTCTTTGTTACTGGTAACACACAATTGTTATAGTATTTCTACTTGATATAACATTTAAAGTTAACTTTTTTGGTGCAACAAAATAGTTGATTCAGTGACATTAAATCATATTTTCACTAACAAACTTAATTTAGATGTAGCACATTTAGCTGACAAAACATTTTTACAGTTACATAAACTTATTGTTTAATGAGTCTCGTATATGATGTCCGTTTTATTTTACCTTTCAAAAGACTATGAAAAAAAAAACTGATATTTGTTGACAAACGATTAAACAAATACTAAACATACTGATAATAAAAAGGTATATCCTGAATGCACTGTAAGTCGCTTTGGATAAACGCGTCTGTTAAATGCATGAATGTAAATGTAAACCAGTTCGTTCACTTCACAGTTAGACCCGGCTGTTTTCACGTTATCCAGAGGTAGCTGGTTTAATTGGCTGGAATGGGAGTTCAGGGTGGGCAGGAGTGCGGGGTTAAGTAAGAGGCGCGCGCTGAATTGAACAAATAGCCTGGAGCACAAGAAAAAGTTCATGCCCGGGTCTCTGTAAGGAGAAACCAGTGAAGTATCAACTAGTCCATGGTCACTTAATCAGAGCGACCTGTGGGGGATTAGGAAGATATTGTGACCGCAACTTGGCCTCACAATTATCATTCACAATTAAATGTTGTGTTCCTCCCCCAGTCGTGCTTTCATAAAGGATGCGTGGCCGTCGTGCATTTGAAGAATTAGGGCGGATTGTTTGGGTTTTACATCGAAATAATACCAAAAATTCACTTTCGCACTTTTTAGGCCTGCTGTATAAACGCATATTAAAGGAGTTTGAAGAAGCGTTTAAGTGCAGATTTAATGCAATGCGAATATTTAAAATAAAATAATAAAAAAGGATAAATAGTCAAGGTTCAAGGTTCTCAAGGTTCTTGTTTTTTTGTCACATACACAATCATACAGGGTATAATCAGTCGTGAAATGTAGGTATAGTCATTATAATTAAATAAAAATAATTGCTTGCAATTTGACATTTTGAAATGAATGCTAACGGTAAGACTATTTTAAAGTGCTCACAATCCGTTAAATCCTTAATGGCAGATAAATAAACATATAGGCTAATTTTAGGGCGTTTGGAAGTAAACCATTTCACGAACAGGCCGATTTTATTGGCATGCCACAAACCAGCGCAGAGAGGTGAAGATGACATGATTCTCACCCGTTTGACCAGTGCTGACACATGTGAGGTGTTTTGCGTTACCCATTTGTTTCTCAGGGCTCTTAATCTCGCTCGTACTTGGAGCAAACTGTCGCACCTCGGCTCTTTCTCCTGTGTCTTTACTTACTTAATTCCAGCACAATGAGCTCTGTGCCCGGATGAGGGGCTTTGATCCGCTCCCCGGTGTTGATTGAGACCGTTAACTAACAGCCAGTGTTAATGAAGAACCAGCGTTACACTAAACATGCAGGAAGCCGGAGATTATTTACGATAATTCGCGCATTGATTGTTTGAAAACAAATGTTCTCCAACGCTTCTAATGGACTGGTGCGAAATACAAGTCATTACAATTCATTATTAGCTCTTGTTTGCGCTGCGGCTGGATCAACGTTTGTTTTAAATGTTTATGTATAAATTAATGAATCGAATAATTCAGGAAAGGAGTGTGATGAATCCGTTTGTATTTTTTTATTAGCCTATTATTAATATGAAGAGTTAATTTGCAAAAGCAAATAACTCAGTTTTTAACAATTTTCAATAATCATGTTTTTTTTTTCATTGTGCATCCCAATTAAACTGCAGTTGGGTTTGTTTGATTAGGTAAAAAAAAACTCAAATACAGCTACACTGTAAAAAGTAATACCTAGATCTAACTTATAAAAAGTGAGGCAAGTGGCTGCATTCGATGTTTTAAGTTGAGTCAACTTGCAGCCTTTTTTAAGTATAATAAACACAGTAACATTAATTAATACAAACGCAACAAAATCAAGTTGAGTTAACTAATAGTACTAGTATTACTCGGTTAGATAAACCTACTTTTCTTGGTACAGGCAACTTATTTATGGGTTGCTACAAGTAACCTGTACTCATTTTAATTAGGTTTTATGAACTTTATATTCTTAGTAAAATGAACCTAATCATATGTGAATAAACATTTTAATTGAGTCCTGGCTATAACCTCAGAAAATAAATCTAAATGTCTATATTCTAAGCACTACAGTGATTAACTTTACATAAACATACTTTGTCAATAACAATTACAAATTCAATTGAAGAAGAAAAAGATGGGAAGATAGATTGAAGACAATAACATTTATTCAATGTCAACCAGTGTCAAGTCAAGTCACCTTTATTTATATAGCGCTTTTAACAATACAGATTGTGTCAAAGCAACTTTCAAATATCAGAATAGAAAAATAGTGTCAATAATGTAAAATGACAAGATTAAACACTCAATTTTCAGTGAAAGGCATTTCGTTATTGAATTCAATGATGTCATCGTTCAGCTCAGTTCAGTTTAAATATTATCTGTGCAATCATGTGGACGATATCGCTGGAAAATAAGTGTCCCCAACTAAGCAACCCAGAGTCGACAGCGGAAAGGAACCAAAACTGCATCGGTGACAGAACGGAGAAAAAAAACTTGGGAGAAACCAGGCTCAGACTGGGGGCCAGTTCTCCTCTGACCAGACAAAACAGCAGTTCAATTAACAGTGGCACTGTTAAGAGTGACTACAAAACAGCCAATAAATGTGGCCGCATATGTACACAATAATATAAAACAAACACTATATAAGTGTATTTTCAACCTGTTCTGAACAGTAAAGTGAAATATCCAAACTGCCCAATCTGCAATGTTTAGATAAAGGTAAATGTGAGCCATAACATCACATTGTATCACACTGGAACTGCAATGTCAAAAATGATTACAGTATTTCTATATTTTGAACAACTATTATTTTTAAGAACTCCAAAATTGTGCACACAACACTGTTGAGTATATACAGAACACAGTCCAAAGTCTACATTAATTAAGGCACTGAACAATGAACACAGGAGGCAGTATGCTTTTGACAGGTTTGGCACACCTCTGACCATGGGCTGTCCTTCTATGATAATCCCAATCGTGTTGGGCTGATGGCACATGTACATTTTCAGTGGGCAACTGCTAAGCTCAGCGTGCACCTCTGTTTCATCACGATCTATTGGTGGAGACAAAAAAGAATCAAGAGTTTGGTCAGACAAACAGGTAATGAGATGAATATAGCAGACAGGTAGAAGACAGATAAGACACAAAGTCAAAATTGTACTTTTGTTGCTAAAGGTGGTGGATTCTAGACATATACTGTGACTAGAGCATGTGACCAGAGTGAAGTCTACCATGACAATGCCATAGAGTGTGGGTACTAGACTATCATGATCTACTGTAGCATGACATGAGTATTGTTTTTTTCTGGTTCAAAGGATGCATTACAATAAAACAATGCAATTGTCCTTGCCTGTACCTGATTGGTCATCACATTAGTGTTTATTAAGCTACAGAGTTTAAATATCTTTCAAGAGCAAACGTAATTACCCCATATCATCACAATATTAATACATACAGACAGACAAATAGACAAGTAGCTTTAAGCCCAATACATACGTGGTGGACACTGATGAGGTCTTCATATCTCTCCTCCATGTACTCAATCAGGCATCTCAGGACCGCTTCTCTCCTTTTCTCCACAGAGGCAGATGGATCCTGTCAAAAAGTAAAATCTGATCAAAATTCACAGCCTGATGACAGTAGCACAAACCACAGAACCTCTGTATTTCAACCATTCAATTGATATAAAAGGTCCTACTATACATACACCACTCTACTACAAGATCTCACACTATCACCAGCATCTAAAAAAAAACATATGTATGCATGTTGTTTACTCAAAGTCAAGGGGGACAGTTCACAAAATTGAGATTTAACTGTCCAAGTAGCTGTGTTCATCAATATGAATCAAGCTTCTATTAGTACATTGTCTATTTCTCACCTCAGATGCTTTCTTAAACATGTTTCAGTGGACCTTTTATGTGCAAAGAGACTTGCACATAAAATGTAGATTTCAACATATGCTGCAGATACACAGACACCACCATCCTTCCCATCAGGAACACGGTGAAATATTGATGACTAAGTACATGATAGAGAATACATTTTGGATGGAAAATGTTTTACATAAGGCCATTTTTTTTCCTCTTACCTGGATGAATGTCATCATTTGGGACTTGATTCTTTGACCGACGGCTCCTCCTTTTGCGTTGAAAAGTGACAACAGCTTTGGAGTTTGCCTGTCCAACTGTGACATGAACGTCGACTCAAGTGATATGCCACTGATTCTTAGGAACTCTTCACAGATCTGTAAAGAGAAGTATACCATCTTAGTTATATACCAAAAGTGATATGTTTTTTTTTTCTGTGATTTAAACATGACAGTTTTGGATACAAATTAGTTTTCAATCAAATGAAAATCGTGGACAGTGTCAAGCAGTAAAGGAACATATATATATATATATATAGTTATTTTTAAGTATGAAAAATGCAAGAATGAAATTTAATCTTTAGTCAAGTTTGTTGTCTTATGTGCCCCGTCTTCACAATTATGGGCCATTTACCATAATTGAGCAATGTGAAATTCAACTGAATGTGGCACAGCATAAAAGAAACAGTCTGATGGTGAAGAAAGTATTGTGAATTATAATTTGAAAAAGATACTGTTGACTTAGTGCATACTGCACTGTATTTTTTTGCCATACCAGTAGATGACAAAGAATAGTTATAGCTGTAATTGCATCTATTCTGAAGTTTTTCTTACCTGGATGTGAAGCTTGAAGACCCCAGGTAGCAAATGCACTTGGGTATCTAAAGACCAGGAAAATGCATGTTAGAATAAGGTTAAAAATCAGTGGTAAATGTAACTTATTTAAGTAATGGGTTAGAAATAGTTTTAGTTTTTTTTTTTTTTCAACCAAATATCTGTCATTAATTGACTATGCTGCATTAAAAAACGAGGATCAAATCTCTAAAATCAGACAGACTACTGAGCATACATATCTACAGTCAAATCTGTGCATCTGCTTTAGTAATGCTAAAGTATACTAACATGATCTCTGATTCCAGAGTCTCAAACTTAAATTAGCATAGTAAGTGTCAGTGTTTTGTCTAGGACTTTTACCTTACCGTTTAATGTCAAATATCAGCTTAAGTTAACGCTAACTAACGATTAAAAGTGATATTATTGGTAAAATTAAAGCCAAAGTAGCCTTAAAACATATAGTAGGCATGACTACTACAGCACTTATTTAATTTCATATTAACAACACGGTCTCAACCGCCGTTGTCTGCCGATCGTTGCCTACAAGACCACACTGCACTGTGCAGCCAACTTGCCATGTGTGCAGGATAGCTAGCTATACAGTACAATTTGCAAAGCTAACCTCAGCTCCCAAGTGGAGTAAGCGATTTCGCGTGACTTTACATCACCAATAATTCGGCTAAATTTGCTGAACTTACCGTGTTAATCAGTCCCTGAAATTCAGATCCGCTGGAGCGAACAAACAGTTGAAGTGCTGAGGAAGATGCTGCATCTGCCCGGGAAAGTCCCCGCCAATGAAAAGGGGATAATGCCAACTTAAATATTTTAAAATATTTACGTTTGATGAACACACCTGCCACATCGACAGCTACTCTAATAAATTGTGTATGTCAACTCACTTTTATAACATTTCTTGTACACAACAACCACATGCAAATTACTACTCAAATAAATTGCAATAGTTTTATTTAAAATATATTGTTATATAAAAACGGATATATTTTAAGTAAAGAGGAAGTAAATTGATACTTTTTTGTATAAAACTAATAAAATAAACTAGATCACACCTATTTAAAGTATATAAAACCTACTTTGTGAGTGTAGCACTTTTTACAGTGTAACTAACACCATACAAACATGATAACATAATAAACGATTAAAAAAAAACAACAACAAAAAAACAGAGTTATCTGTTTTTGCAAATAAACTCTTCATATATGTATAATAGCTTGGATTATTCAGGTACACATTCAAAATGATTTATAAACAAACGTTTCGTAATGTTGCATTATAATCATTAAAGTGTTTTAATCTGGTGCGTATCCGCGCAGGCTAGTTTGTGGAGAGTATATGGTTCTTTAAGGTCTGGAGATGTGTGTGTGTGTGTGTTTGGCTAGGGTGGGCTGGGACGTCCCAACACCTCTCCTTTTTCTTCAACCTTGTGTGTGGCCGCTCGCTTTGCACGGCCCGATCTCCCATTGGACAACTTAGATGTTATTGGGAGGAGTCTTACTGGCAGCAAAAGGGGAAAAGAATTGAAGTGCGCAAAAGTATTATGTAGAGACCGATGCTTAGCGTTCAGAAGTTTTCCAATGCGCGCTCCGACAGACAGAGGTGGCCAGTACGCGAGTCCAATCCACTAGTCACATTTTGTAAATACGGTGGCATAACGTGGACTCTCGGGTGGACTGCCTTCCCGGTTTCAGAGGAGTTTGTGGATTGCTTTAGACTTCTTGACGTCTGTTCTTCGCCAGCGCCGTTTGGAGAGAAGTCATGCAGGCGCGCTATTCCGTCTCCAGTCCCAACTCGCTGGGAGTCGTGCCGTACATCAGCAGCGACCAAAGTTATTACCGGGCCGCCGCCGGAGGGGGTTACACCGGGATGCCAGCCCCCATGAGCATGTACTCTCACGCGGCCCATGAGCAGTACCCTGCCAGCATGGCGAGGGCGTACGGACCGTACACGCCGCAGCCGCAGCCCAAGGATATGGTAAAACCGCCGTACAGTTACATTGCGCTCATCACGATGGCCATCCAGAACTCCCCAGACAAGAAGGTGACCCTAAACGGCATTTATCAGTTCATAATGGAGCGCTTTCCCTTTTACAGGGACAACAAGCAAGGCTGGCAGAACAGTATCAGACACAATCTATCCCTGAACGAGTGCTTTGTCAAAGTGCCCCGCGATGACAAAAAGCCTGGTAAAGGCAGCTATTGGTCTCTGGACCCGGACTCGTATAATATGTTTGAGAACGGCAGCTTTTTGCGCCGACGACGGCGTTTCAAAAAGAAAGACGCCACGAAGGATAAAGACGAGCGAAACGTCAAGGACGCGCCTTCTCGCCAGCAGAACCAGAACCAGACGAACCGCGATCAGGAGCAGTCGGCGCCAGGCTCGCAGCCAGTGCGCATTCAGGACATTAAAACCGAGAACGGCACATCCACGCCTCCGCAAGCCGTTTCTCCCTCGCTAAGAACCGCTCCCAAGATCGAGAGCCCCGACAGCAGCAGTATATCGAGCGGTAGCCCTCACAGCATCCCCTCCACCCGCTCTCTCAGCCTGGACAGCGCCGGCGAACAGCAGCAGCAGCATCACCACCAAGGCCAGGCCGCGGCGCAGGGCTTCAGCGTGGATAACATCATGACCTCCCTCCGCGGCTCGCCTCAGAGCTCCGGCGAGCTCACCCCGTCTCTCGTGGCCCCCTCACGGACAGGTATAGCTCCCACGTTGTCCCTGAACTATTCTCCCAATCAGACGTCTGTGTACAGCTCGCCTTGCAGCCAGAACTCAATCTCGACTACCTCCAACGCCACCTATCATTGCAACATGCAGGCCATGAGCTTGTACGCGGGCGGGGATCGCTCGGGCCACTTGGCCACCACTACCACCACCGTGGACGAAACTCTGCCCGATTACTCGATCACGACCACCACGTCGTCCTTAAACCACGGGAATCCTCAGGAGGGCCACCATGCGCACCAAGGGCGCCTCGCGTCATGGTACCTAAACCAGGCTGGAGACATTGGCCATCTAGGCGCCACGTACCCTGCGCAGCAGCAGAACTTCCATTCGGTTCGAGAGATGTTTGAATCGCAGAGAATCGGTCTGAATAACTCTCCGGTGAACGGGAATAACAGCTGTCAAATGTCGTTTCCCCCGAGTCAGCCCATATACCGCACGTCTGGGGCTTTTGTGTACGACTGCAGCAAGTTTTGACCAAACAAGTAGCCTATTTTTTGTTCTCCTTCTTCGTTTTGTTGTTGTTGATTTCGCTGATAGCTATTTACCGACTCTACCCCCGTGATGGACTGAACACAAACGCGGGTCAGACACACTTGATCTCGGTTTGTTAAGGACAGTGTTACTTCGAATAACACGTAAGTCTTCTTCGTTTTTGTGAGCTATATGCTGGGCTGTGTTGACGTGCGTCAGACGTTTATGGACTTGTTATTACGTGTAAATTGCATATAGTAATTTATTTCTAAAGTGTAGCCGGATATTATGGACCAAACACCAGAAAGTGTTTCTAAATCGAACTGCATTCATTGTCCAAATGTTCCACTATAATAAGGAACGGAACATGTATAACGCCATATTCTTTCAAATTATCTCCTTTTGTTGAAAAAGTATTCTGAAGGAACTGCATTGTTTGTTTAATAAATTGCCATGTTATTTGAGTTAATTTAGGCTACGCCTGATTTCTTAACCCCCTGTCAGGAACACAACTGTGTGCTAGTATAGAGTAATAATGCATTTAGAGCACAATAGCTTGAAGAAAGTGCCAATTACCTCCATAAATGATCCACATAAGCGTGTCGAAATGATTCGGCTTTGCTGTGTTTCTTGATACAAACGCCAGTCTAATCCTAAAATACACCAAGAAACGAATATCTGATCATGCACGCTGATTTATATGAAAATAATCACAGGCCCTGCAAGCAAATTAATATTTCAGCATTTTATGGAACCGTGCAATAGCCTACTAAATATGCATTCATCAGCTTGAGATTTTTTTTTTAAATGTTATTAATTAAATGCTATTTATGTCTAGGTTTTATTCATTTTATCATTACTCATTACATTTTTTTTAAATCTAAATTTAGCAACATTGTACGCTTATATTGTATATACTAAATAAATACATTAAATATAAAATATTAAAATATCACGTGATTCAATTAAATTTAAATAGTCTAGAATCCACGGCCCGCAATTAAGTAAGGCCGAATTCAGACGTATAATCTTATTATTATTATTATTACAATTATTATTATTATCTGTATAGTAACTGTGAAAAATGTCAGTTGTAAGCTACAAATGTGGTTAATGTGGTAGCATCCAATACATCTGGGTTTAAGTCAAAATATTATTTAATGTGACTGAATCAAATTCATGAATCTAAGTTACACCACCACAATCCTTTTGAAGGTTTAGACCAGATGCATCTCTTTAAACTATTTAAATTATGTTTTTACAGAGCAATAACTGTGGTAGTAATAGAATCAACTATTGCCATGTAATTTCTATTTGAATTGCTGTGAGGTGAAGACGTGTTTTGTTATAATCTGCTCTTACGCAGCTCCATGCAGACTCGGACTGTCCGTCTGTCGTGACCCGAGGCGTTTGGGAACAGTGTTTGGTCATTGTAATTCAGCGCTTGTGTTCAGTGTCCACGTGTTTACTTGCGCATAGCTTGGTTAATATCATACCAGACATGCCAAAGATACTCAGATCACCACTAGAGGATTCAGCAGGACTTCTAGAAGGACTTCAGAGATACACTTAAAGAGGCGCGTCCTCAGAAAAGGCCTGTGCAGAAAACTAACTCATGTGTACAATAATAATAATAATAATAATAAAAGATGCAGATTATATGAAGTTAAATCTTCTGACGTTTATTTGGACATCCACCAGTCAGGTTAAAGAAACATGCCACTAATATACCCGTCTGTTTAATACCAGTTCTTGATTCGCATTTATTCAGAAATTATATTTGGGAATAAGCGAGTGGCATTTTATTTTTCTTCATTTTACTGATGTGATGCCACGAACATTTAGAGGCTTAAAAATTAACAAATTTTCCAAACAATTAAATAAAATGTGAAGAATATGTAACTGTAAAAAGTCATGACCTGCAATTGTTACCTTAACGAGCTATTTCTATCTGATTGATCCCATAAACTTGTATGGTTTTATTGGTATTGGTATAAATGTATTTAGGTTGATTCAGAGATATTAAATCATATTTTTGACTTGAATGAAACCAGTTAACTGAGATGTTACCATTTTTATCAGTGTATGAAATCTCGCTGATACTTAAACTTGTTTTAAATGTTTAAGTTTGTGTATATTTATTATTATTATCATTTACAGACAATATTATATTATGTATTTATTTTAGTCTGCGGCCCAGTTATAGGCCCAAAGACCTTGAGGGCAAATGCACACGTGTTCTCATCGCCTCACATCTTTTCATTGCGCGAGCGGTTGGTAGTGATTACAGCGGTTAATTAATCGGTCAATTAACTAGCGTGCGTCAACAAAACGTCTCGGGGTTGCCTCGTTCAGTCGGGATGGTATGTGGTAAATGTGCCCATATACTGTTTGTTTAAAATTTTACTTTTAAAATAGTAGGCCTACTCACACTAACTTTTCAGAACGTTCATATGCATAATATGTATAGATATGAACATAAATATTAATAACCAATTTTTGAGCATTTGTTGGTGCCGGCAATAGTAATAGCCTGGCATAGCGTGATTATTATTATTATTAGTATTATTGATAATAATATGAAGAATAAGAATAAGAATAATACAATAGTAATTGTACATATATGAAACATGACACTTACAAATTTAATTACAACTTACAAATAATTTGTGCAGCGCATGTGCGTCTGGTCACAATGAATTTTGTCCTTCACAGCGCATTCTCTCCCCACAAAAAAAGTTGTAATCATGCTCATAAAAGTCATTAGAGCCTTTCCCGAGTAATAAACAAACGTCGTGTTAAGCTCAAGATTGATGGCGCCCTCACAGAACGGGCCAGGTCAGGAAGGAATAAAATTCAATCAGTGCGCAGGAATCATTTTTCATGAGACGGAAAAGGCAGAAGGGGACCGGGGGTCAATAGAGAGGATGTCGGCCGCCGGAGCAGCATCAACAATACCGACATGACCGTGCTGTGTGCTCCAGATCAGCCCCTTAAATCTGCATGATTACAGCTCCTTCACGAGCAGTCTTATCGCTCTGAGTTACAGGACAGTCCAGGTGCAGAGAAGTGTGTTGCTGCTTGCAGGCCTTCATTTGAATCCCACATGCATGCTTTCATTCGAGCTCTTGCATTGAAGAGACCCTGACTCCTGCACCAGGCTGGAGGAGGTTGGAGTGTTTTATGCGTTGCAATCTCTCGTTTTTGAAACGACACTGTTTTACCCAAGATTAATATCTATGTGTTACGGAGCAGAGGCCTATTTTGTTTGACAATCGTTTTTTCATTTTAACGTTCAAATAATTAATTGAAATGCTTTTAATGCACATAATTAATTGAAATCATTTGTTCAAAATTTACCACTAAACAGAAAAGTTATTTAAATATTAACAAAGCATAGTTGAGCGATATTGTTAGCAACATGAAAGCGGCTGTTGAAGCGTAAACAAGCATAAATTCCAAAAGAATATTTGTAACAATTTATGTAAAATGTGTCTCTTTAATACATTTTCCGTTCTAAAACGTACTTTAAAATGTTAAAAATGTTTATTAATAAAATTCTACACAATTCTGACGATCTCTGTAAACATTGTTTTATAGACATTGGATTTTATGTTTTTCAAGCACTTGTTTTTCTTCATAATTTTGTTGCTCAGATGTTATCCTGTGTCCAGATATTTAGGTGGGCCGGCCATTTTGATATTACTTTTTAATACAATATGTTTTTAGTTCTCCATCTTCAGATGGTTCCGCTCCATTCCTGCACACCACACAGCTTCCCACATGGATTTGAATCACACATCAAACAGTGATTATATTCAGGATTCCTTTGATGTCAAAACATCCCAGTTTTAATTTCCGTTTAATGCTAGGAGAAAAATATCGAACATTTTATGACAATTTCACTTGACAGAACAGGCAAAAGCAATTGATTTAGCCGATATGAAGCATAAATCGATGCACTGGAGAAGATTATAATCTCTAGATGCCACATACTGTGGCTCATTGAAAAACACCAAACAAATGCGAATGAAAACATAAGAAAACAAACCGTATAGTATTGCATAAATAATATGACAACATCTCAATTTCTGGACGAAGTAGGCTATATCCACACAGAGTTGTAATACGTTTTTAAATTAAATTATTAAAATGATTAAATATTGAAAATGCTCATTTGATTTAATGTAATGATCATGCATCAGTCAGAAAGCGCAAGTATCTTTTTCTCTAGCAGAATCACCTCAAATCAACTCTGGTCAACCCATCTATTAAACTGTTTACCATCTGAATTATATTTATTTTTACATCTACGTTCGTTATTGCACAGATGAAGAATATTACGTTGTGTTTATGTATATATCCGTTTCAGTGTCAGGATCGTGATGAGTTGCTGGTCTGCTGAGACTATCCGCTCATGGCGATGTGATTTATCAAAGACAGTGTAAAATGCATAAAAAATAAAATCAAAAGATGTGATATGAATTTTCAATAAAGCCATTTTCAATATTTACGAGTTTGTTGCTACAGCAGAATGCTGTCTATACCTTTATCCACTAATGTGACAGATAATAACATACGTGTTACATATTATATATTATTATACAATCACACGTGTTCATATTTCAGTTTTTATTTTTCAATTTTTCAAGATCTTCCAATCAGATGATTTTCTTATTGTTTGAGGGCAGGCAGAAATGTATTAATTGAACAAATATCATTGCGGATACAAAACGATTATAGTGTTTTGAACATGCACGCCCTTTAATCTATAAAACATCGTTAATTAATTATGCATTGTCCTTCAAATGTATTTTGAATATGCAGCCGCTTATTTACAGTTTTGTGTGAATGAATGAAACACGTGTTTTTTTCCTGTCTGATGTTCTTACGTTTTATTTATTTTTATTTTTTTTTTAATTACAAGCCGGTAGGCTATAGCTATAATTAATAACCAAAAATACTGGGTTGTTTCAACCCAACTTTGGGTCAAATATGGACTAACCGAACTTTTGGGTTAAAAATTTAATATACAAATTTAACCCAACAGCTGGGTTAGTCCATATTTGAGCTAAAGTTGGGTTGAAACAACCCAGTATTTTTTAGAGTGTAGCCTATTGCAACAACATTGTGTAGCGGCACATTATTTCATAACATGGTATAGCTAATTTGAATTATTCGGTACTTATTAGTCTAATGCAACTTGGATACTAATGTAACCTAACCAGCTGGATCAACTTGGTAAACACTCCACAAATATGCAGTGCATTTGCATCGCACAGGTCACGCGCTAAAACCAAACCCACATTCTATATAGACGTGTCCATTTCCCGGTTGAGTGAGGGCAGAAGAGCTGAGGTGAGAGAGGAGCACACCGTGCACCTGTATGCTTGACTGAGCGCTGAGCAGCGTCTCAAACACACAGTTGCTGCACAGAACCCGACCTCAAAGCGCCATCTGTTTTCAATTAGGAGTCCACATAGACTCAGGCTCTGTCTGACAGTCAAACTGCCAGTTAAAGGCTCAAAGACTTGTCCTGAAAAAATATCCCACCCCGTTGCCTCCTTTTTAGCGTACTTCGAAACCCACGATTTTTCTATTTAAGCTGAACAAATGGCTTCCCCACGGAGCTCTGCAGAAGAGATTCAGGGACGCGAACTCATCAGGTTACAGAATCAAAACGAAGTGGACCCGACAACAGGTTCTCCCTTAATTTAATTAAAAAAAACAACAACAGATTTTTTTTTTTTTTTTTTTTTTACTACACTTTTAAATTTAGACCATTTTTTTAGACTACTACACGCTTAAATTTAGACCGCATTTCCAGACATTGTCCGGCCTGCTGAACAAAACATCTGAAAGCCTCAACAATTAACCAATCTTAAGAAGCAAGTCGCCGTTTCTTGGCATCTCCATCCAGTCTGCAGCTCTCACACCCATCGCCGGCTCCTGCCCGTTTGGAAGGCGCTCTTTGCGCGAATAAAGGGACCAGTGTGATTTTAGACTTCAGGGAAACGAGCCCACCGACCTTTGGATAACCCAAGCACCTTGGCACACAAACCTGCAGCTCAACACAGACTCGCTTGAGTCCAGACCCTCAGCCCACCTCGACATGTGCAGCCGCTCTAATTATAGCCGCTTTTACCTCAATATCTCGATTCTGCTGCTTTGACATAGAAGATTTTGTCTCCAATTCAAATTTACGAGCAGATTTCCCCCCTGACGTCTTGGCTGCCCTTTCCTATTTTAATTACCTGAGCTAGAGAGGAAAAACACGATCATTAGAGAGAGGTCTTGATGAATTAAACCTGCATGTGAACCTGTGGGCTTTTTGTTTTTTTTGCTCGGGTCAAAAAGTCACTGTCTCTTTTGAGCATGTCTTAATTAAACACATTTGCACGAGTTTAAAAGTAGAAATGGATCTGAATATCGAAATGAACTTATTCCGAAATACATTTTATTTGCAGTAGCCTAAATATCTTATGAAAGGTTTAGGCCAGTCCGATTAAAAAACGTCAACATAACTAAGCTCCTACTGGCTAGAAAGAAATAATAAACATATAATAAATTAGCAAATAAACGAACGAATGAGTGAAGTTTGAATGACTTAATAATAATAATGTAATTAATGCCTTTCAGCATCATTTGATATCAAACTATTTAATCGCAGGATAAAGAAGTAGCTCCATCGTTATCAAGTTTATTTATTTATTTTTAATTTGCTATATGCATAAAGGATATATAATTAATGCCACTAATAAATATAGTTTTATATCTGCATTAACTAACGATAATGCACATTTAAGTGATACTCACTTTAAAACGGTTAAGGTTTATGTTAATATCCAGTCTCCTCTGAAATACAATTCACGCCTTATCCATTCAAAACTGAATTTATTATTGATTCATGTATGCTTTTTCCTCGTTGTCAATATGCGAGTACTTTTAAGTATGTTTTATGAATTCAGGGGTTTTAAACGCACAGGGTTCATTTTAATGGCGTACCATTTATATAATAAAATGTATTACTAAATGATGCTTCTATCAAATAACAATAAAATATCTTTATTTTATTATTATTATTTTTTCATGCTAAGGTTGGTTATAGGTCACTGATAAAACATGGTTATGCTCATATGGCTTTATTATCGCCTGCCTATTGTTACAACCAAAAACGAGAACAATAATTAGAGTTAGACCTTGAAAATATATATGCATGACATATTTATATAGCTGTTTTTCTGTTATATTTTAACTAGTACATTGAAGTCTTACTGTATACTGGATCAGATTTCATAAACCTCATCTTTACAAATAAGTAGCTGAGGATGAGGTTTCTCTTCCTATGATCATAAATAAGATATTATATGGGGATTGATAATAATCAGCTCTCTGAGATTTATACATACAGTCCCAGGCAGATGTTCAGCAATTTTCTTCAAGGGTTCGAATCTGTTTTTGTGAGCAGGATCAGTATAAACATGCAGGAAATCTGAGCCTGGATCTCTTCTTCTGCTTTGAAATACATTATATATACAGGTGCAGAGATCTTGGGACAAGGCATGAGATGGGGATTTATTTTATTAACTTATTTATGATTTTTTATTTTCTTAAAAAAAAAACTCCTACAAATGTGTCAGTAGCCAGAGAGCACGTGGGTCAGAAATACCATGTTTGTTTTACTAAAAAGAACAATGGCAGTGGACAGTTTGTGTCATACTTGTATAAAATGCTGGGAAATGTTTTGATGGACAAGTTTAATAAACATCCTAACCTCATCTCGCAACGTACCAGCAACATATTGATAATCATTTTTACATCATTTTTATAGCATTTTTGCCTACCACCTACTGCTGGCTTTCTACAGATGTACAGAAACACACAGAAACGTAAAAAAATAAATTTTTAGAATAATTCTCTTTAAAACAATTGTGGTTAAAACTATGCATCAGTGCTGCTGTGTGAGAGGTGATGAAACCGATCTCTGGAAATTAAACTTCACTTAAACTGACTGCAGCAGATTTTATAGATGCTATAGATGACCAACTGAAGCAAAGGCTTCCTCTGACTGCATGCATGCGTGTGTCCGGGGATATTTGTGCAGGGGTTTTCTCTGCTCAAGATTATTTCATGTTTCCACTCTGATTATGATCTGTGTCTGTGTCCAGAATACCAGGAAACCAGGATTTACCTCCTCAAGCAGTGTCATAAACACACACACACACACACACACACACACACACACACACACACACGCTCGTGTTGTATTTCCATGTTTTATGGGGACTCTCCATAGGCGTAATGGTTTTTATACTGTACAATCTGTATGTGCTATTGCCCTACACCTACCCTACACCTAAACTTAGCCCTCACAGGAGACTTTGTGCATTTTTAGATTTTCAAAAAACTTTATGCTGTATGATTTATCAGCTTGTTTCCTCATGGGGACCAAAAAATGTCCCCACAAGATAAATATTTACTGGTATTACTATCTTTGTGGGGACATTTGGTACCCAGGACATGATATATACCAGGTCGCACACACGCACGCACGCACACACGCACGCACACACACACGCACGCTCATGCACGCACACACACACACACACACACACACACACGCACATGTTGTGTTTCCATGCACACACACACACACACACTCATCACAGTGTTGGAGAGTCAGTGTTAAAGTCAACATGCATTCATAATCCATTTCGCTTCACTAATTTGATGTATTTCCAACTGAAACAGGACACTCGATCAGAAACATGAAGAATGGGACTTAATTGGATCTCCAAATGACAGATAGCTGCAAAGAGAGGTTAAAAGAGAAGATGGCTTGGCAAAGTCATCTGAAATAGAAAATCAGAGTTTCAGAGGTGAAGTGTTTTAATGAAAAATTACAGAATTTTTTATTTTTTTTATTTTAGCACATGCACAGCTGAATTGTTCAAGATAAGAGCAGGAATGTCTACTAGAGAAGTAAATAAGGTCATTTATGATTTCATCTGGACTTTAAAGTGTCCATTAGCCACTTGTGAAAAGAAGTGTGCACGTCTAGTGTACTTCAAATCTTAACAGTATATTCTTTTCATATATTTCTGCTATATAATTACAGCATTCCTGTAGCTCAAACAGTAGAATACGGTGCTAGCAACACAAATATCATGGGTTTGATTCACGGGGAAGCAAGAACTGATATAAAAAGAAAAATCTGCACCTTGAATACAATGTAAGTTGTTTGGATAAAAGCATGAATGCAAGTGCAATAAAATAAAAGACCACCTAAGTGTACTTAAAGAGAGTGACTTAAAATAAGTACACTTTTAAAAGTTGCTCTTTTAAATTATGCCATATGCAAGAATGTGATTTAAGTACTAAATCCAGCAGATTATGACAGACATCGCAGCCTAAATCTTAAGGCGACTGGCTGCTGCCGGGCAGATTTCGTCTCTCGTTTGCTTAAAGTTCAACATTCTTTAACTTTGCGTTGCTCTCACAGCTTGCTTTGCTCCGCTTTCAATCCCACAATCCCTGCTGGAGCCCATCGCTCAGCTCCCACAGAGAATACACTGACAATTCTGCTCATAAAAAGAAAATCTTTTGCTGAAGTCTTCTGCTTCTCAGATGTGTCTCCTGCAAGAAATCTCACGTGTCTCCTTTAGAGATCTCAACAACATCTGTAAGTGTACATGACAACTCAGAGAACAGTGCGTGTATGAATTCATCAAAAAGCCACAAGTGTCAGACTATCCACCCTGAAAATGTCATAAGCACAAATGAATGTTTCAAATAATTCATTAGGAATCATGACCAGAGACAATGGCCGTCATATGGATCCAGTTACGGGCCGCAGCAGTAACCTCAGACAAACCAAATATGTCCTGTTTTATCAAATTCAACCGACCTCACTGAAAGCGCTCGTGCACACAGTGGAGAAACTCAGTGAAGCGGGTGGGGGTCCTGGACAAATGCTTAAATTAAATCTGCTCAATTGAAACATTTGGCAGAGTTCACTCGTATCGTACTTTTTATAATGTCTCCAGGAATGCGTACTGCACAAAATACTGGCTTAAGTTACAGGTAAGACGGAAGGTAAAATCTACGAGAAATGCAGTAATATGCCAATGCCGATGGTCAAAGGCCGGAATGGACACTTGATAGTCCCTCACTGATGTTAGTGAGGTATGGCAAACGTCCATGTTTCTCTTTGTCCTTCTTTCTCGCTCTCTGAACCCCACAGAAATCAAGAGCACACACTTACACACTCACAAACTTCACCAAGACTCAGTCAACAGCTCCTTTATTTGACCTGGTTAGGCAGAGTTCTTGTTTACATGCTACCATTGAGTTGGGTTTCCTTTTTCTTGGCCGAGTGTGGAAGATATCATGTCAAAATATTAAAGTTACTGTGTGTGTGTGTGTGAGAGAAGTTGCAAAAAGGACAGAAATGTGAAATAAATACGGCTTCTATATTTACAGTATATTCATGCAACTTTTAAATGTTAAAAGCTTACAGATCACACAGATGAATATGCACACACACAGCCACAGACAAGGCAGTGAACTAAAATATGCTCAAAAATGTCCTAAAGCTGACAAAAGTTGCAGACTAGTCTTACATTTCTGTCCTCTTGCGCAGTATGTGAATTACACAGGGAATTTACAAGAGCTTTTTTAGCATGGAAGTGCTGCGTTTAATTGTCTGGTGCAACACACACACACACACGTTTGTTTTTGTGAAAAGTTAGGACATCCCATAGGCGTAATGGTTTTTATACTGTACAAACTGTATGTGCTATTGCCCTACACCTACCCTATACCTAAACTTAGCCCTCACAGGAGACTGTGCATTTTTACTTTCTCAAAAAAAATAAATAAAACTCACTCTGTATGATTTATAAGCGTTTTGAAAAATGGGTACATGGGGCAATGTCCTCATGAGTCACCTTCTCCTTGTAATACCTATGTCATACCCATGTCATAATAAAAAAATAAGTGTCCTCATTTGTCACAAAAACGTGCACGCACACACACACACACACACACACACACACGCACAATCTTAAAGAAATCATTTTATCTTGCATACATACCCATGCAGAGACCTTCACTTTATCTCAATGCACTCCAACAGTGCTGATGACATAAAGCCAGGCTCAGTGGAAAAACATGCCTCTTTCTGCATTTCTGCAAAACTCCAAAAACATACCAATATGTACAATTCACTGCCTTTTCCAGATGAAATGAACACTAGTTTCAGTAAAAAACTATGTATGTATAACTATGTAATGTATTTACATTTATGCATTTAGCAGACGCTTTTATCCAAAGCGACTTACAGTGCATTCAGGCTATACATTTTTTTTTATCAGTATGTGTGTTCCCTGGGAATTGAACCCACAACCTTTTGCGCTGCTAACGCAATGCTCTACCACTGAGCCACAGGAACCAAGTATCAAACCAGGTATCAAATTGTATTTAATACAATTTGATGTTTGCATCACATAACCAGCTCCATATGCTTGGCTTTTCTAATGTAGTAAACTTGCTCGGTAGCGCACCCGGTAAAGCATTGTACTTGCAATGCAAAGTGCTCAGGTAATATTCCAGTGAAACATGAGTCACGATACTCAATAAAAGAGCTCAAAAGAAGCAAAATGTGTTTTTATCCAATTTTGCTTTTGTTAACATTATCAGTTAGGTTTAGTGTAAGTGTCATGTTAATTTCAAATGCATTAAAGCATTAACCTTTTTGCACCACTCAACGGACATTTTCAAACTGCGGCAAAACAACCAACATAAAACTAAAAGGTAATGCTCTTTTAGTTACTGGGTGTTTCATTTTGAAAGTGTCATGAAGCAACATAATATCATTTTGCAGATATCTCACCCCTTTCCATTAATCCTAGGTTGCTAAATTAATAGCACAATCATCTATGACCAATTCTGTGACAAAACGTATTGTCAAAAATAAAAATAGTTGACATAAACAGAAAAATATTAACTGAACTGTTTAAGTCTCACAAATACAGCTGGGATCATGTTGAGGCCCACACCAACACAAAACCCAAGCAGGCTTCTCAAAACGGCATTAATCCACGAGGTGTTGTCTTCATGTCAGAGACTTTCTGAAGGTAAGTTTCATCATACAAAGAAAAAACTCTCCGTCTGACTACAAGATCAAAGTCAATGCCAAGCGTGGCTCGACCCCCTCTTCAGCGTCTGCTCTGAAACAGCAGCGTAGGGGAAAACCACAGACTTCAAAGGCCAGACAGAGAAAGTCATTTTTCCTTATCTTAATTGATGCACAATTTTAATAATGACCTTACACTTTTGGGACCATGTCAGGATGGGAGGAGCGAGTCAAATGAAGTGGACGTGAAATGGGCTGTAGTACGTTTTGAAATGTTTGAAAACCTAATAACCTCAAAGTGAAAGTAACATCGTGAGTAATGCAGCTACAACTAGAAGTACAGTACACTAGCTCATCCATACTAGGGAGTCGCATACATCACGGCCTGTTAGAACAAGCAAAGTTCATGTTCTTCTGCGAATGTGCATGTTTTAAAATCCATTTGTTTTCTCTGCTATTTTGGTTATCGCTTTCACAATCGAAGGTTGACTATCGTACAATTATGCCTCTTCAAGTCTGTCATAGAGCACAATTGCTACACTTTAAGCACTCTGACCCTTGACCCGCAGCGTTTCAAGTGACTGGAGTGGTCTTCGACACCACACTGCCAAAGCGCTTCCACCGCCAAGAAAAATAAACAGCACATCTTGCCTTGAGAAGTGCTCTACAGAGGAGCTGTCTGATTATCTTCTGGTATTGTGCAGCTCCTTCAGCGCCTGCGTCTGCAGCTCACATGTGCATCTTACATTCATCAGCTAAGCACTTAGAAAATATATGTAACGCTTATGTCCACATATTTTATGCTCATGTTAAACATATGTTAATATAATTCATTAGAATAGAATCAGTGCTGCTGACAATTTTTTTTCACAATATAATTTCATGTTGTTCAATAGTACTACCAATGTAATATCAATTTAACAAGCACACTGTAATGCATGCACTGACCTACAAAGGCAAAATGCAAAAACTATGCAACACTGAAACACAGAACAATGATTTTGATTAATAAAATTTTGATTAATCTGATATCATTTTTACCCTTTATTTAATGAATCTAATCACTGACCCAAAACTCAGTTTTGTTAATGTCTTGTGCAGTTTATGTAGCAATTGTATTATTAACAGGTCTAATTGGTTAACACTAGTTAATGTATTAACGTCAACTAATAATGAGCATTATGTTTATAATTGTTTGTTAATATTGGTTAATAAAATGTTCATGCATTAAACACAGTGCATTAAATAACGTTTGATCTTAAAAATGCATTTGACACATTTTCAGTTAATGTTAACTAGTGAAGTTAAACATTGCCCAAATATTAAACCTTATTGTAAAACTTTACCTTATTACTTATTCTGAAGTTTTAATTAGCTTGTCAAATGAATTTGAACACCATTTTTTAAATAAACATTTAGTAAATAAGTTGCCTGTTTTTAAGCATATTTAGGCGTATGCTATTTATTTATTGGTTACACTTTATTTTAAGGTGTCTATGTTACAGTGTAATTATACATTTAACCACTGAGTAATTTTAATTAACTACATGTACTTACTACATGGTTAGAGTTAGGATTAGGGTTTGGCCTAGGGTTACTTCCATGTAATTATCCATAATTAATAGTAATTATAATAGTAAATACATGTAACGTGTAACAAAGACACCTTAAATAAAGTGTTACCTTATTATTTACTTATTTATTTTAAATGTAAGTACATACATAGTTCAAGACAACTAATATAAAGTGGACCTTTTGTTTTTTGCAGTCATCATTACACTGTATAGAGAAACCAGACCAAGTCTCTCTCTCTCCCCCTCTCTCTCTCTCTCTCTCTCTCTCTCTCTCGCTCTCTTTCTGTCTCTCTCCCTCCCTCTCTCTCTCTCTCTCCCTCCCTCCCCCCCCCCTCTCTCTCTCTCTCGCTCTCTTTCTCTCTCTCTCTCTCCCTCTCTCCCCCCCCTCCCCCCTCTCTCTCTCCCTCTCTCCCTCCCTCTCTCTCTCTCTCTCTCTCTCTCTCTCCCTCCCCCCTCCCCCCCTCTCTCTCTCTCCCCCCCCCCTCTCTCTCTCTCTCTCTCTCTCACTCTCTCTTTCCCTCTCTCTCCCCCCCCCCCTCTTCCCGCCCTCTCTCTCTCCCTCTCCCCCCCCCTCTCTCTCTCCCTCTCTATGAATGATTTGGAACTGTTTTTGATAAGTTGATAAGTACCTTGTAAACTTCCTGATAAGTTTTTCATGCTATTTTTAGATGTTTTAAACAAAGCTGCATTATACATGATCAATTTTTGTGTGTACAAGAACTGGAATGACTTAAGTAAAAAAATAAATAAATAAATAATAAAAAAATACCAAAGAAACCAGATAAAGTCAGGTCAAAGTGAAGTACATAGGAAATACTTTCTGCTGTCTTTTTTGGCTGTCCGTTCGGCTGGCACGGCTCAGATCAACCCACACAGGAACAATGTGCCTCGAGGCCAAGACTTAGCAAGAGTTTCCTCACCTCATTTCATGAAGACTGGCATTATCCAATCAAGAGGCTTCACTGTGAACATGTGAGCGGCGGCCAAGGGCCAGAGGTCACGCGACTCAAGAAGACAACCTTCACAAACAAGGCCAAGGGGGAAACACTGAGAGGAAAGAAAGGAAAAGAGGGGACGAGTGGAAGATCTGACAGTCAATTCCTTCTTCCACACCCAAAAAACTGTCATTTCACAACCGTGCATCGCTCTCTCCTTTCCTGTTCTTCAAGATATTATCTACAAATGAAGGAAATGTGCAGTTTTGAGGAATCATAACGAGGTTAAACCACACAAAGCTACCCTTTTGAAGTAACAAACAAATTCAAACCAATGCATTCAAACCAATTTGCAATGACATCTTGAACCGATAAATATACAATGCAACTGAAAAAAAATAGAAACAAGCTATTTTATATAACTGCAGCAGAAACAACAGCATTTAGATGAATATTTCACACAATCACTTGTGCACAGATACCAGTTAATCCAAAATATTGGACTTATTAAAACAAATTGGACTCAGAGGCAAAAACAAACAAGAAAACAAGAGCAAATTTGTTGAACGACACCGATGTCCTTCAGTGATAGGCTAGCAGTCGCTGTTCCAAATTAAGTATTCATTTTTTTTGTTTCTTTGTTGTTTACAAGGCTGCCAAAGTAAACCTCCTTCGCCGTCTTGTCCTTCCATTCAAAATAAGAAGTGAAAATCCCATCAGATAGGCATTTCCTTAGCAGCGGCCTCTGCTGAAACATACTTATCTTATCATCAGCTAGAATCTTGTGTCTTGTCGTGCCCAAACAGGGAGCCAGCGGCTGCTTAAGAAAGTGTGATCTCACCCGCTCCCTCCTGTACGCCCAAACACTCATAATGTTACAAACATACAGTCAAAGGAATTTTTGCCAAAAAAAAAAAAATGTTCCAACCTCTGAATTCAACATAAAAATAGTTTCTAATGACCAATATTTCAGATGTTCTAGCAAGTCTAACAAAATCTCAGTGCTTTATTTCATATGAAAACATTCAAACATGTCATGATCAGTCAAGAGATTTGAGCAAATTAATAAACCAGTAAAGCTCATGCATCTATAGATTTGAGAGGTGAAGGGGGAAGTTTTGTACAAATGATCACATAATTTCAGTCTGCTCAAAGCAATTGCACGGCTTTAGAAGACCAGAATATGCTTCTATGCCATTTTTTGCCACTTGGCCACTGTAGTCCAGTTCAAACTGTAATAACAGTAAATTATGCATAATTACAAGCAGCCAACCCAAAACCAAAACCAAAACCAACCCCTAATCCTAACCCTGTAGTAAGAACATATGGTAAAACAATGTTACTCAGTACTTATTTGTATAATTACACCGTAACAACGACTAATAAAGTCATAAACTTGCACCAAAGTTCAATTAATGTTGTTCAATAGTAATACAAATCTATCTATCTATCTATCTATCTATCTATCTATCTATCTATCTATCTATCTATCTATCTATCTATCTATCTATCTATCTAGCTATTAATCATCCATCCATCCATCCATCCATCCATCCATCCATCCATCCATCTCTCTCTCTCTCTCTCTCTCTATCTATCTATCTATCTATCTATCTATCTATCTATCTATCTATCATGCTTGACTTCCCTATTCCAGTTCAATCAAAATAAAAAGTACATATGGTAAAATAATTGTACTTAGTACTAATACTGAGGTATACTGATAATTACACAGTAACAATGACAAAAGAAGGTCATTTCACGTTGTTCATTAGTAATAACAATGTAATAACAATGTAACAAACACTACACACTGACCTTCAAATGAAAAATACAATAACTACGCCAACAATGAAACAGAGAACAATGACTTAAAATCTATCTATCTATCTATCTATCTATCTATCTATATATCTATCTACTATCTATCTATCTATCTATCTATCTATCTATCTACTATCTATCTATCGGTTGTACTATAACTGTGTCTTTTTTTCCTCCAAAATATATTCTTGTATTGACTGTAAGAGTATTAAACCGGTCAAACTAAGTCACATATGTTTCTGTCTCTCATATGCTTACACTTCTCAAACACCTCTTTGAGACGAGTAGTAGTTCCCTTTTCCTTCCCCTCCTCCCTGTGTGTGTGTGTGTGTGTGTGTGTGTGTGTGTGTGTGACAAGAGTGGTATAAGTCAGCACGAGTCTGGGTCTGCGCAGGAAGTCGAGGCCGATCAGCAGAGCTGTCCGTCAGCGCGAGGGTCCCGCCCACCAGCAGAACAATGGCTGCAGGGGAAACATCACAGGCCAGAAATCTCAGCTGCCACCAACACTGGAGATAAACGGCGGAGGAAATTCACTCTCACACACACTCACACACTCACTCACAGCCAGCAGAGGTATTGTTCTACCACACTCCAGCTAAAGCAGCTTAAAAGATAGTTTGGCACAACAGATGGTTTTGACACACTCTCTAATGGCTAAACACTTACAGCGCTCACAAACAGTATTTCACACTTAGTCATGCTTAAAATGTATGAATGTCATGGTATAAGATTACAATATATGCTAAATTCAAATGCTTGAACAGACATTATTTTTGCCCGGTGGATGATTTAATAAAAAAAACAATTCTATTGAAGACAACCTCAGCCATATCTAGGCTTGAATCAGTAAAAAAAAACACCTAGCAACCGCATAGCAACACATAACACTAACTTTTCATCAGTCTATGGTACTGTAGTTTAATCTAATTTAAATAATTTCTATACATCAGTGTTATGTATCATTGAATTTTGTTATTGCCATGGCATGTGTACAACTTACATTGTACCCACCAACGAAATTTGACATGCAACTTCCCCGCTAGATACAATTAATACATTTATAAAACATAAATTACATTAGTTTATCGAACAATTCAGAGAAATAAAAGATTTACAGCTCAAGCAAAAAAGCTTGTTGAAAGCTTGTATTTTGAGTTTATTTTGAATTAGATTTTATTTTTATATTTTCAGTTTTCTTTTAGAAATAGTTTTAGTCATTTTGTTTTGTTGTTTTGTCATTGTTATTAGTTTTATTTAAAAAAGGTCTATATATTTCTGTTACATTTTAGTTTCTTGTCTTAGTTTGTTTGGTTTTAGTTATTTTAATAGTTCAACTGAATCTAAATGAAAAATGAAGAAATACTGCCTTGACAGCTAGCTAAAATAAAATAATTTTTAACATTTCAGTCAGTGTTTGTTTATTTTGAGTTGTTTATTTATTTTTTTATTTTTTTATGGTTATAGTTTTAGTTAACGACAATAACCCTGTATATTACATTACATATTTCACATAAGCAAACATTTGCGTAAAATGCAACTTAATAAACAAGTCCAACTTTTTCTGGTTTCTCCAGGCGATCACATTTAGCATTGCTTGGCGTATTTTTGTGGGCAAAATCTATAATTTCAACAGGAATTCACACAATTTAGAATTTCATGCGAGGGCAAAATATTTCCCAATGCAGATTTCACATTTAAGTTTTAATGCGACTGCACCTTCATTGGGAGACATAACACTTCTATATGTTTATCATTGATTCAAACACCGTTTGAAATAAGAAACATTTTGGTGATCAAATGACACATGCACGGGTTCCTCATGGTCTCTGCCGGTATATTTGTGTGTGTCACGCTTGCATGTGCTGCGGCGCTGCTAATACATTCCTGCAGTGGCTTCCATTACTAGGCAGGAAATCTAAAACCAATCATCCAATACAAAGTGAGGGTGAGATATACTGTGAAAACAAACAAAGCACCCCAGCTTGTTGATTTAATGCGTTTGTGGACACGATTGCTGAGAAAACTCTGAGCCCTGCCAAAAAACCAATACGGCCTTCCACTGCGGCTTTCACTCAAGTATTCGATGAAAACAATTATTAAATCCAAGCTGAATTACTATATAAATACGCTAGGCATGGAATCAGCCTTTTTCGGGGTTATTCTTGTGAGAAGGCAGTTTCTAAATGAGTGATTCAACGAAACGTAAGACAAACACAACACAAAACGAACTGTCAGTCAAACGCAGTGTTTCAAAGCACAACGGGCTCGTCAAAAAAGCTTCAAAGTCTGAAACTGATAATCGCACATCGTCCTCCCTGAACCTTTAAGCTGAAATTCAACCGTCCAGTCACAATAAACGATGCATATGTGCAGACGGAAATATTTCAGTCCCGCTCTCTGAAAGTCCCTGGACTCCCATGAGGCCGGCGAGCGGACAGATGCAGGGCATGATGGGAGCAGTATGACATCACACGCTTGGGGGGGGAAACAGAAGTGAAAGTCACCATTTATCACTGGCCACCGAACATTTTGAGAATCATAACATCCTGACAGGAAGATCTTGTGGAAAATTATCAGATGGGCTTTGATGAGAGGCTCGGCTGCCTCTCGGACGCGATCCAGCTCTTTGTGGCGCTGCGTGTTCGCTGACCCTGCTGTCTGCCGACTGATGGCTTTTCTCGTCTTTGTAACAGGAGAGACAGTTTTTATGGCTCTTTTTGATACTTTATTGATAACATATGAACCATATATGTGACCCTGGAGCACAAAAGCAGTCATAAGTAACACAGGTATATTTGTAGCAGTAGCCAACAATACATTGTATGGGTCAAAATTATGATTTTTTATTTTATGCCAAAAATCATTAGGATATTAAGATCATGTTCCATGAAGATATTTTGTAAATTTCCTAGCGTAAATATATCAAAATTTAATTTTTGATTAGTAATATGCATTGCTAAGAACTTCATTTGAACAACTTTAAAGATAATTTTCTCAATATTTAGATTTTTTTGCACCCTCAGATTCCAGGTTTACAAATAGTTGTATCTCAGCCAAATATTGTCCGATCATAACAAACCATACATCAATAGAAAGATTATTTATTCAGATGATTATTCAGATGATGTATAAATATCAATTTTAACAAAAAAATACCCTTATGACTGGTTTTGTGGTCCTTGGTCACATATACCACATAACAGATAGATAGATAGATAGATAGATAGATAGATAGATAGATAGATAGATAGATAGATAGATAGAATGACAAAATGATTGACTGAAAGATAGTGTGTTTGTTACATTGTAATTACATTGTTATTACTAATGAACAACATGAAGAAACTTCAGTGTGACTTTATATTACTTTTTTCATTGTTACAGTGTAAGTATTATTTTACCACATGGTTTAGGGTTAGTTGCTTGTAAGTATGCACAATTTACTGATCAAACTAGACTAGGGCAGTCAAACGTCAAAAAACAGCACAGAAACGATGGATGGATGGATTTGACGTCATTGTTTTCTGCTTCATTGTTTTTGTCTTTGAAAGTCGTTATGTACGTTAGTGTGCTTGTTACATTGTAATTACATTGTTATTACTAATGAACATGAAACAAACTTCAGTGCAACTTTATGACTTTATTTGTCATTTTAGCAGTATAATTATCCAAATAACTACTGAGTAATATTAATTGACAACGTACTTACTATATAGGCTAAGGGTTTGTTTAACGTTAGTTTTTTGTAATTATGCATAATTTACTTTTATTACTATAGTACATACAACGTGTAACAAGGATAAAGTAAAATAAAGTTTCCAAAAGTATTTATTTTTTTTACTTTAAAAATTAAAAAAATTACACTACATTTTAATTAATAAATGTAAAAACAAATTTTCGTCATTGCCACTACATATCACATATTTAATTACCACAAGCGTTTAATTCTTTTCCAAAGTCTCTTTTAATTGTTTAAGAGCTAGCAATGACTGTTTAATGTATCAGATTTTACTCATAAACAGGGACGAGGGACATGACTGTGTTTTTCCCTCATTCTTCTTTTCATTGGGGAACAAAGGATGGTCCTTCCTGTTTTACTGACATGTGGTGCCTGCGTGGCTGCCAATAGTGAAAAAAGCCACGAGGCTTCCTTACCCCGTGTCAGAGGGTGAGAGATGGGACATTGTCTTATCTCAGGAGGGCATGGACCTCAGCCAAGCCTGTCCTAGTGCTTCCTATTTTCACACCCTGGAGCACCTGCCCTCCGCGGAGCATGACGAGGAACGCGGCTGAGAGAGGAGCAATGAAAGGCATTCTTCACGGACACGCCTGCTCACGAGTGATCACCACACCTCAGCTTTCAGTCGACTGTAGCACGGGTCACAGTGACACACACCGCTGCCTCCTCAACACCGCTGTTCACACACTGCGCTGTGAGCTAGTACTTTCAATCAAAGGTTAAAGTTAGTTCTAGGGCTGTCAGTTAAATTAATTACATGATGTGAAGGTAATTAACTGAACAATTTATTTTTATTTATTTTCCCTTCTTTTTAGAATTAACCAAACTTAACTAATGCATTAAACCCTCATAATGCATTCAAAACCTGCATGTGATTTTTGCACTCCTGTATTCAAAACGGAAAGCTTATAAAATAGTAATAAACTAATATTTTTAACTATCATCATATGTTAATATAGATCATATCTAATGCTATTTTTTTCAACATTCTTGAGACATTGTTGTGGAATATATCATATATAACATTTTTAAGAACATGTAATCCGAGAATTACCAGTATAAATTAATATATTGAAATCAATGGATTTAATTAAAATAATTTGAACTTATGGTAATACTTAATGTAAAGCCTTTATGTATAATACATTATAAAGGTATTCATAATGCACATTGTAATGTATTATATCTTTTCAGAAATAACTAACAAAAATGCATAATACTATTTGAAGGTTTGTTTGCTATGCGGTTTAATGCATTACATTTGCTAAAGTTGTCACAATGAATAGTATCTTAATGTATTATAGTTGCAATTATTCATGAGATCATACACTGTAAAAAATTTCAAGCGGTTTCAACTAATTATTATTTAGTAACTAGTTCCACAGAAATTTTACGTTCAGTCAATTTTTGACTTCAAAGTGTTGCCTGAATTGTTATTTTTTAGTTGGCTCAACCTTTACTGAAAATGTATAGTGCACGTGTTTTTATTAGTTGAGTTAACATTAGCATAGCTAATTGTTGACTGGATTTGTAAATAACCATTCATTCAATGTTTTTCAAATATATTTGTGTAGACTTAATATAATATGTCCTCTCAACTAAGGCCAAGCAATACAATTAACTCAACTTAAATATTTTTGCCCTGCCAACATTTGTTAATTAGATTTTTACAGTGTACGATGCATTATAAGGTGCATTACAAGTCATAATTATTGCATTAAATACTTTTATAATGCATTATATAAATGCTTTATGTTACCAAACAGATGTTTGATGACTGCCCAAAAACAGTGCAACTTTCTGAAACCTTCACATAAATTTTCTAACAAAACAGCATCAAAATGACAAAAATAATTTGCATAAACCTTTGCTTTTAGATGAATAGATGATACATTTTTCATGCTGCAATGGTTCATTAACTGGTGTGCATGTTCATGTTTATGAACTACAGTGTGAGATATTTTACAAAAATATTTTTGTAACAAATCTAACTTCAGAAAGCCACATAACGTCATGCACACTGCATCATGAGGGTAAAATGACAGCTCCAGAAGCTCAGCTAAACTCAAAGAAGGCATATATGAGAGGCATCTATGAGACTAAACATTAACCAGCTGTGCTAATGTAAACTGACCATTCAGATCATTCAAGATCATTCAACTATAGTTCCTCCTGTTACTGAGAGCAGGGGGTTTCTACACAACTCAGTTTGGGACACATGAAACTGAAATGTTATACCGCAGAGTCAATATGAACAAATTTGATTATAAAACATTCTGAAATGTGGACCTCGTGTATTACCATAGCACATATTGAATATATCATAAAGAGGGCATTGCATAACAGTTTGTGCAAAGAAATGAAAGAAGCAACTCTTTATACTTCTGGTTTAAACTTCTCAAAATCTGAGATCAAACGAAGCTTATTTGATATTTACATCTTTGCATTTTTCACTCATACAGAACAAACCCAGCTGGATACGCATCAGTCCATTGTGCTGTTTTACTGGTTGACAGCCAGCTCATAATCTGTGTTAACAGGAGTTATATAATAACTCATCCAGTAAAAACACTGCTTGACTAATGAATTGTCCTCAGTTAAATGTTTCTCTGTCTAAACATCGAACAGCTCGAAAGGTAAACAGAGTTACAGTGCAGTGGGAACTTCAGACCGAGTAACAGTACACAGCTGTTATCCTGACAGTCCTCAAATATGAACGCTTCAGACACATTCAAAGACACTTCAGTGAGAATAAACCACACCGATAGAGATGTTTATCTGATATTTGTGCTGACTGAGCACAATCTGTCATATCTAACTTAAACCCCTACAGCAGGGGTGTCAAACTCCGCAGCCCTGCAGAATTTAGTTCCAACCCTGCTCCAACTCACATACCATGTAGTTTTCAAATCAGCCTTAATGACTTGATTAGCTGGATCAGGTGTGTTTAATTAGGGTTGCATCTAAACAGGGCTGTGGCCCTCCAGGAACTGAGTTTGACACCCCTGCCCTACAGCATCAATCCACACAAAACACAACGGTCCAAATACACTGTTTTGAAGATTATCTTGTATAATTGATACAATATACAAAATCTTGAATTTCAAGATATATTTACATGCAATCTGACTAAAATTGTTTTAAGTATATGATGAAGGTCAATTAAAGGGTTACTCCACCCTAAAATGAAAATTTTGTCATTAATCACTTACCCCCATGTCGATCCAAACCCGTAAAAGCTTCGTTAGTCTTCAGAACACAATTTAAGATATTTTGGATGAAAACCGGGAGGCTTGTGACTGTCCCATTGACTGCCAAGTAAATTACACTGTCAAGGTCCAGAAAAGTATGCAAGACATCGTCAGAATACTCCATCTACCATCAGTGGTTCAACCATAACATTATGTCACCGTAGCGCCATTTTGGAGAATATCCACTGAACGCGAGCAGAGTACGCTCTTCTGTGTCAGCCGCACCAAGCTGATACGCTGTTTTCATTCAAATCAAAGCATAAATAAACGTAGAAAGTGTATCCTTGTGGTGCGGCTGATACAGAACAAAGCACGCTGTTTGCGTTCAGTGGATATTCTCCAAAATGGCGCTACGGTGACACAGAGGAGACAAATTGTTGAATAAAGTCGTTATTTTTATTTTCTTTGCGAACAAAAAGTATTCTCGTAGCTTCATAATGTTATGGTTGAGCCACTGATGGCAGATGGAGTATTCTGACGATGTCTTTTATACTTTTCTGGACCTTGACAGTGTTATTTACTTGGTAGTCAATGGGACAGTCACAAGCCTCCCGGTTTTCATCCAAAATATCTTAAATTGTGTTCCAAAGACGAACAAAGCTTTTACGGCTTTGGAACGACATGGAGATAAGTGATTAATGACAACATTTTCATTTTGGGGTGGAGTAACCCTTGAAGGAACAGTTCTCTCTGAAAATGTGCTCACCCTCAGGTGATCCAATATGTAGATGACTTTGTTTCTTCATCAGATTTGGAGAAATGTGTCACTGCATCAGTGTCTCAGCAATGGATGCTCTGCAGTGAATGGGTGCCGTCAGAATGAGAGTCCAAACAGCTGATAAAAACATCACAATAATCCACACCACTCCAGTCCATCAGTTAACATCTGGAGACGATAAAAAAACATGTGTTTGTAAAAAACATTTTTAAATTCGAACCATTGTTTCCAGCTAAAATATGAGTCCATAATCCATAATAACGCTTCCTCCAGTGAAAAATTGGTCCGGTCTGAATCAGGAGAGAAATCTGCACAGATCAAGCAGCGTTTACAAGACAAAACAGCTCTAAACAAATATGTGGCTGGATTTTGATGTGAGAGACAACAGGAGATGGACTTTTTCTCTGGAGGAAGTGTTATTATGAATTATGGACTCATATTTTAGTAAAAAAAAAAAAAAAAATTGTCTTGATGGATTTGCTTCTTACAAAAACACAGCTTTCAGCTTCTCTAGACTGCAGAGGAGGCATTTCTGAGCAAGTGATTGAATGTTACATTTTTCCAAATCTGATGAAGAAACAAACTCATCTACATCTTGGATGGACTGAGGATAAGTACATTTTCAGCTAACTTTCATTTTTGGGTGAACCAATGCTAATGGTTAACTACCCCTAAAAAACTGGATACTGTGAGTTTGCAAACTACTATTGTTGCTTGCTGTTACAGCTGATGTTTTCTCTGCACTCAGCACCTGTCGCTGCAAATGCAGCAGAGAAAGTAGAGAGCATGAACGGGTAAATGTCTGTTAACTCTGTTAACTTTGCAACATACTGAGGTCAAACTCTATTGAAATCAGCTGAAAGACAGTTGTTTATTTCCTGTAGTTTACATGGAGAGCTTCGTTTGTGTCATTATGAGGGTTGTTTCCTATAAAGTGCTCCAAAATCAGGCTCTGAATGAATGAATGGCTGTCAATAGACAGTGTAGATTGGTGTAGTTCCAGTCTCTTCCAGCAGAGGCTCACTGCAGAAGAAAACCAGCCAAACCCTGAGCTCCGGGATTCACTGCTAACTGACAGTAATATTTCAATGAGTTCATTTCACATATTGAAATTAAGAGATCACGTCACTTTCAATAAAGTGCAAACAGGTTGGCATGTTGCCAGGATCAGAGACTGGAGGTGATCTTGCTGATCAAGTCTGTCTCAAGCACATACAAAGACAAAACCAACACACTGTCAACATGTCAATTTATACTTGGAACAAATTCTAAGACTGTCACTAAGCTGTTATTAACAGGAAGCTGAATGCTCGTTTTGTTATTTTCCACTCTCCGCTTGAAACAACAGACATGACGAAGCACACATTTGTTATAAATTTGGGGTTTTGAAACTGTTTTTAGTAGATTAGATGATTACATGGGGTTACATCATGACCACAGATTGCTGCTCACGCTCCAAACGAGCTTCTATTACTATCTACAGAGAAATACTGCAGCGTGAGAAAAGACAACAGAGACAACGTTCACTTTCACAAGTTTTGTTTGGTTTACTTAAAGTTTTTGACTTTTAAGTTTTTTAAATTCAGTCCCTTTCATGGCACATTCATTCACTATTATACATAACATACACATAAAATTATTTGTTGATAAATTAACTGTAACATTACCACATTACCACATGTATATATATATATATATATATATATATATATATATATATATATATATATATTCAGTATATAAGGGCTGTCAGTAACATTTTAATCTAATTAACTACATGATGTGTCGATTAATTAATCAGATTAATTAATTAATTGCAAATTAAATTTGACTGTGACAATACCCAGGTAAATTAAAGACATTATTGTGTTACTTGAGAAAGTATCAATTATACATTACAAATGATATCTGTAGAAAGACACATTTTATTTGATCCAACATAAAATGTATTACAGGTCTGGGGGCAGGGCCAATCACGTTAATCGTACACACATATATATATATACATACATGCATATACAGTATACACAGTATATATATATATATATATATATATATACACACACATACATATATACATACATACATTATATATATATATATATATATATATATATATATATATTTTATATACATGTATATGTATAATCGGTATCAGTAAGATTTTAATGTTTTTTAAATAAGTCTCTTATGCTCACCTTTGCATCACAGGCCTAAATTATATTTTAAAGTATATTAAAATAGAAAACAGCTTGTGTGTGTGTGTGTGTGTGTGTGTGTGTGTGTGTGTGTGTGTGTGTGAGAGAGAGAGAGAGTGATCCATATGTCTGTCAGACAGATTTATGAGACGCATAATGAGCAAATCGATCAAAAACACAAAAACATGTCTCAGCCAAGCAGAGAATTTGCTCCTGAATAAATGGTGCTCGTGTCAATGTTGGCGATTCTGTTATGGACAGTATAACAAGTTGTAGATTTTTTAAATGTAACCGGATCTGACAGGCAACAGTTTTTAGTGCTTTTGTTTTTGACAAGTATTAACACTGCATGGATTTCATGTAGAATCCGTTCTGGCATGTACTGTAGAAGCCCTGGTAGCTTTCCAAGCAAACAACAAGGCTTCTTCTCCAAGGAATTAAAGAAATGCAAAACTCTGCAAGATGTCTGAAGTAGTTCAGCTATGTTGTGTCTCCACCCGCTCGCATTCTTCTTCACTGCATCTCCGTCATCGGCCGCTGGAGTCCTTCAGAGCGATGAGGGCCTCCCCGTCCCATCAGCCATCACTATTACTCTTCTGTCTACCTGAGGCAGCCAGACCAGGGTTAATGCGGTTCAAATAAATCAACGTTAAACCCCAACTCATCTTCTGACGGTTAACCTTGTCCCATACATCCTACAAGATGTATTGCTGGGTTGTTGTGACAGCTCCAACATAAAAAATGAACTGTGAGGTTTATGAGGCTTTAAATGACGAAAATAACTCATTTATGCAAAGAAATCAAAAAGGAGAATGCGTGTCAAAGAGTGCAAAGATATTTTTGGTTCGGTGAACTCAAAACAGAGAGTGGACTTGGTCTGAGGATTTGACAGAGTCCAGGTTGCGCAGGCCAATTAATCATTCCTCTGGACTGGCCGGGATAAGATAATGAGGTCTTTAAGTGGTGATTAATTCACACCAAAATAGAGCATCGTGTCAGTTCCCAGGGGAGGCAGGATGTGGATTAAACCGTGGCCTGGGTTTATGCTTTTGGTAAGGTGACTTGTGGCCCAAATCTCATTCAGTACCTGGCTTGCGTTCTATTAAGACTTCTCAAAGGAGAGGATGTCATGCAAAGGTCAAACGCTCTTGCCGCTGTTGGAAATAATAGGCCTGCGGTGTCTTCCTCACCTGTGTGTTTTTCTGACACAATTCTGTGAAACAGGTTTAGGTGGTTTTCACACTTGGTTCATTTGGTTGGTTTGATTCAAACCCAAGTTCAATCCGACCCTGTGCTTCACTGTTTTTGACACTTTGGATTCACCACCAAACCTTTACACCTTTACTCTCCGAAGGGGATTCATTTGGAGACAACAAGCTATAAGAAATGAAAGCATGCAAACATACAACATACTGTATTAATAGTGCTCACACCAACAATTTGAACCAAACTATGGTGGCAATAGTGTGAAAACACATTAAAACCAGTGTTAGCCTATATGCCTTAAAAAAAAATATATATATATTTTCTTTATTTTTTCCCTGTCTAGCTTGTACTTATTTTTAACAATGCTTGAAACTTGGTATTACGAGCACGTCCTGTGTCTATTTGCCTCTTTAAGATGAATCGCTCGATGTTTTCCCCAACTGTAAGTCACGTTGGATAAAAGCGTCTGCTAAATGAATAAATGTAAATGTAAAATATAATGTAGCTCTGTCGCTTTTCAGCGCTACGCTCGTTGTCAACTGTTTTCCCGTTTGTCTCTCCACAGCGTGAAGGTAAGTTTGTACAAATCAATGAATGGACGGCTCAATGATTCTACTGACATTTGTTATGACATCCACTTACAACATTACAATGCACATGATAACTTTTGTTAATGTAAACAATAAGTACATCCACTTCTCCAGTTTATTACCCTCTAATGGTGATGCTACAAATCTCCTGCAAATACAGAAGTTCAAAACAAACTTCTAAAGATACACTACTGGCATCACTATCAAATGATTCAAAATATCCACCTTATTTAAGAGCATATAAGAGCATATAAGAGCTTTCCTGTAGCTCAAATGGTAGAGCATGGCGCTAGCAACGCCAAGATCATGGGTTCGATTCCCAGGGAAAGCAAGAGCTGATCAAATGTAAAACTGTAACTTGAATGCAATGTAAGTCGCTTTGGATAAAAGCGTCTGCTAAATGCATAAATGTAAATGTATATAAGAGCAGGCGCGGCCATTTGTAAATTTAATGTGTCCGGTGTCATCCGCATCCGCTTAGCTGTACTGTACAAAACAGCTTGTTTTGCCTATATATATTGCAAACTAGTGTGTCTTACCATATTATTTTAATGTGCTATCTTAATTATGAACAGACTGGTTTGTAGTACAAACAGTTTTACCATTTTCTGCACTTAGTTATTCTTCTTGTTTAATTATAGTTATATTAATATATTAGTTATTTCCCAACCGCGGCTAATGAACCTGAAGTCTCACACATTCACAGAAAACAGCTTACTTCTGCATTGAAAAATAAGGTGGATAAATATAAATAAATAAATATATATATATATATATATATATATATATATATATATATATATATATATATATATATATATATATATATGTATATTTCACCAGCAATTGTCTTTTTAAAATGGCCCTGCTGCCCAATGAATGTTTTAAAACAGCTTACCGTATTTTCCACTTTCAACTTTGACAGGTGAGTTACTGCAAAAAGATGGCCATTATGACACTGTAAAGTGATAACATTATACTGTACAGTGATTTTCAATGCCTCAGAAAATATGTTAATTTGACTAAAACACCGGAGACCAGAAATGTTAACTATCGTTCTGGTATGAGTCGGGTGAGACTTCCGTGTTCATGAAAAAGTTGGATAAGTCACGTTTGTTATCATCTGAAATGTGTGGCTTTATATATTCCAGAGCGATTCATATAATGCAATTAATGTAAAGCATGCATAACATGCGGAATGAGAGAGGAACGTCGACACAAGTTTATCTGTGTAGTGATTTTCTCACACGCCGGTAATTTCAGTTTCACTTTGAAAAAAATAATTTAATGATTGGCGTTGATAATAAATGTTATTTCTAATGAATGCCATTATAATTTATGTTTGTTTATTTTAATATTTTTAATTCCTTTTCTTTGAATACCGTTTTAGGGGAACTAAATATGTTAATAGTGTTTATAATGTTCTCTCTCTCTCTCTCTCTCTCTCTCTCTCTCTCTCTCTCTCTCTGTCTCTCTTTCTCTCTCTCTCTCTCTCTCTCTCTCTCTGTCTCTCTTTCTCTCTCTCTCTCTCTCTCTGTCTCTCTTTCTCTCTCTCTCTCTCTGTCTCTCTTTCTCTCTCTCTCTCTGTCTCTCTCTCTCTCTGTCTCTCTTTCTCTCTCTCTCTCTCTCTCTCTCTCTCTCTCTCTCTCTCTGTCTCTCTTTCTCTCTCTCTCTCTCTCTCTGTCTCTCTTTCTCTCTCTCTCTCTCTGTCTCTCTCTCTCGCTGTCTCTCTCTCTCTCTCTCTCTGTCTCTCTTTCTCTCTCTCTCTCTCTCTCTGTCTCTCTCTCTCTCTCTCTCTCTCTCTGTCTCTCTTTCTCTCTCTCTCTCTGTCTCTCTCTCTCTCTCTCTCTCAATGCAATTTTGACCTGGTGCAACATATTTTATGCACAATACAGTATAAACATCTTTTTGTCTTTTACCTATCAACAGCATGTCTGTTTACCTAACTTAATTCCCAGTAAGTTTTAAAAATACGTCAAGCCTGTCATTTTGTGGTTAAAACAAAAGAGTGATTTGCATATGCGACCGTACACACCTGCGTCACAGGTGACATCCAGATTTGATTGAGGACGTGCAGAACCAGCTAAGCAATTTGATGGTCTGCAATACTGACAACAGACAGCCGTGATATAAATCAGATCGAGACCCTGAGGCGAGCTGAACACAAAGGATCATTTACCGGGCTCCCGTACAATCTGATTCAGAGTTATGAAGCTGTGGTTTAATGTGACAGTCAAAGACACAGAAGGAGAACTCCCTCGTTCACCTCAAACCATGGGCTGTCGATTACCTCACAACCGCTCGTGTCCTCAGGCGACGGACGCACTCACAAGTATGCAAACGGCTTCGTCCCAGTCGACTACACATGCAATCCTATCCTCTCTATCAACAGCTAAGAAGAAAACACAAGTGTTTAACGCCTAACGATTCTGTGTCTCTAAATAACTTGAACAAAAACAGTTCGTAAACAGACTGGAGTTTAAAAGTTGGCACCAGCACTTATTCACAGAGCCACAAATCCATCAAGATTCATTAAAACAAATATCTCTCCTTCAAACTGTTAACGTCTATTTGGACTTGGCAAGTTTGCAGTCATAACATTCTTCAAACATATTTTCATATCTGTGTGATGATCGTTGGAGACAGTAGTTGCTATTTTGCCTCACAGTAAGTGGTTGGAGCCAGGACTGTTGTTAATGACGGCACACAGGTGATGGAGTGTTAACTAACTGCTAATTCATTCAATTCCAGACCATTCTGATGTCAGATGATTATAGTACATGTTCATGGACAACATCATTTTTATTACAATTATTATTATTTTTTTTTGTCATGGTTTTAGATGCTTCTATCACAGGTCTTACTCCAGGGCACATGCACACTTTGTAAAAACCTAAAATGAACTCACTGCACGTTGCTGTATATGTGAATGACCCTTAACCCAACTCACTAGCAATGCACTGATAAAAAAAATAATTTCCTGAAAATGTACACAGTTTCAGTTAAATGTAGCGTTGCATCAGTGTCTCAGCAATGGATGCTCTGCAGTGAATGGGTGCCGTCAGAATGAGAGTCCAAGCAGATGATAAAAGCATCACAATAATCCACACCACTCCAGTCCATCAGTTAACATCTTGAGAAGACAAAAGCTGAAACAAATCCAGCGTTAAGATGTTTTTAACTAAATTACGAGTCCATAATCCATAATAACTCTTCCTCCAGTGAAAAAGTGTTGTGGTCTGAATCAGGAGAGAAATCTGCATCAGATCAAGCAGCGTTTACAAGACAAAACAGCTCTAAACAAATATGTGGCTATTAAAAGCGTTATTATGAATTATGGACTCCACAAGACGCTAATTTATGATTACCTGTGGATTATTGTGATATTTTTATCAGCTGTCTGGACTCGCATTCTGACGGCACCCATTCACTGCAGAGCATCCCTTGATGAGACAGCGGTGCAATGACACATTTCTTCAAATCTGATGAAGAAACAATCCCTTCTTGAAGGTGAGCACATTTACAAGACATTTTCTTTTTTGGGTGAACTACTCCTTCGAGGTAGTTGATCTTCCATTCCTGTATTTGAAATACTCTGGTCTCGTTTCTCAGGTATGATCTCCTCTGACCGGTACGTTTACATTCAAGCCGCTCAAAGAGTCTCTTGTCTCTCTCAGGACTGAAAACTAATAATAACAGTGAACGGTACAGAGAGTGATTTGATCAGATCCCCTGCTCACACCGTCAGCTGCAGGGCTCCCCGCGTCTCAGTGCAGGTCAAAGGTCATCCAGCTGTGAACCCGCCCGTTCTCATGACACTGCAGCCGCAGACACGGAGGAGAGCGGCGAGGTGTGGGGTCCGCGAGCCCATCTGGTTCTGATTACCGCCAGACAATCCAGGCCTTTATCAGCCTCATCCACAGCACGCTTGCAGGTACCAGGGTCGCTGCGCATTTCTCAATCTGCCTGAGACGGCTTTAGTGATGATGCAGTATATCATCTTCAGCACAGACAACTGCTCTCTGGACAAAACGTGCATCTGGAAATGAAAGAGATAACTTTAAGAAATAAATAAACATACAGTGGACCAGTAACATTTAAAACCATGACCTTCTTCTGTGCCTCACGCAAAATTTAAGCCGTATTATGTATGAATATCGCTGCATCAGATACGTCAAAACAAGTGGCATCTGCAAACAAACACTAATACTGTCACTTTCATTGAGCACACTTCTCAAATTCTTATTATTTTCAAAGCTAGATACACTATAAAATTATTTAGGCACACATTTAAGATTCATGTATTTGAATTGCATATACATTTGGATTTCACCGTTTTAATTAATAAAGTTAATGTGATTCATATTTGTCAGTCAGACATAATGAAACAGGTCAGATTTGTGTAATAGTACTAATAAACTGAATTTATAGTAAATACAGAATAACCAGATTATTATGTTTATCACCAATAAATTATATTTGTTTTAATCTCATACATTTTAAATAATTCAATAATTCTTGTTCTACAGCTAGTCATATTTTAGTACTTTTTAATGAATAAATTACATTTTCACAATTATTAGACTTATGCCAATTCTAAGCAATTTGAATAAATGCATTTTGAAAATATGATTGTTAACATAAAAATTAAATAGATGCAAATGATTAATAATAATGCTATTAATTAATTCTAGTTTGGAAATCGTGACTGGCTAATATGCATCGCATTATGTTTATTAGTTTGTTCATGCTAAAACTGTGTAATCCAAATAGATGGAAAATTATGCAATTCAAATACACAAATCTGAAATTTAGGCTTTTTTAAAATAAATAAATGCCATTTTTTTTATATTTGTATAAAATGCAATGACATTCAGATATTTCAAAGTGTTGCTCAAGTGTCTAAACACATTTTGGGGCAACCTTAATAATATGCTCCATAAATTGGTGAAACATGGGAACAGTATGGGCCTGTTTACACCTGGTCACTTCATGTGTTTTTTCTGATCGGATAGCTATCTGATCCTGAAAAGATCAGGGCCCGTATTCATAAAGATTCTAAGAATCCTCTCAGAGAGCTCCTAATTTAGCTTAAAAATGTCTAACTAGGAGTCTTAGCTTAAAAGTGATTCAGGAGCAATCTGAGAGCAACTCTGAGCGAGGAAAAGACAAAAACTTTTATCTTAGTGAGGAGGCGGGGCTGACCCCGTTGCTAGCTATGACACAGTCTTTTGAAGACTGTGATTGGTTGGTTGTCCAAGAAGGAAGTAAGAGCGCTTTTAAGAGTAGGGTTTATTATAAGCCTTCACTTTGAAATTACATGCATAATATTTCCTGTTTTACCGTACTCTCTCTCTCTCTCTCTCTCTCTCTCTCTCTCTCTCTCTCTCTCGCGCGCGCGCACACACACACACACATTATATTCTTTATTTTTTATTTACCATGCTGTCATACTTAACGTATTTTATAGGAAATTAACAGCGACACAATAAGGTTCTGAAAGTGCTGTAACAGACCCAAATCATCGCTGCTGCATAGTTGCATTTTTCCAGTTGCCAAATATGTTAATGTAGTGATTACGTGCATTTCTGGCGCTATGGCATTTCTGCGCGGTGTCAGGGATGTTAACATGTCTTTAATAAGATCGGTCACAAACATGATCCCTGCATGATCTAATGTGTAGCGTCTTATTAACTCACTGTCATGCATTGTGTGCAACACATTTCTTCTCCCTCTTCAAGTTTCATCCATTTTCTCCGCTGCTAAAGAAACTCTTAAGCCTCTTAAAAGTCCTCGTCCGTACTCCTAACAATTTCGGACCTTAAGACCTCTTTTAAGGGTTAAGATGCTTTCTGAATTACTTTTTTCTTTACTAGGATCTTTTCTTTAAGTTTAAGAGGAAACACCCACATTTCTTAGAATTTTCTTACTAGGAGCAACTCTTAGCACTAAGATTTTTCATGAATACGGGCCCTGGTGTAAATGCCCTCTGAAACGCATTCGAGATGGATTTAAATCCGATCGCTCAAACCACTTCAGGAGGTGGTCTGGGACGCATTCCAGACAAAACTGGACAAGTGTAAATGCATCTGGTTGTTGAAACCACATATGCTAATTTTACTCCTCCCAAAATATTAAAATAATAAACGTGTGAGAGCGTTTTATAGGCTATATGGCATGTTATAGTCAGATATGACAGTGCTAATGCAACAAGCATCACCGCGGACGAGTAAGCTGAGCATCTCTTCAGCAAGCAGAAGCGCAAACTGCCGCAAATGAAACTGAAAGTAAGTCGCAGACGCTCAACACACAATCATCTTCATTAAAAGTAGTGAGACTAACCTATCCCAGCAGGCACCAGACGTCTATGTAACGTCAGGTTGACGTTGGACATGACGTCAAACAGACGTTGGATTTTGGTTGAAAATGAAAATCAGGTTGACGTCAATATTTGACGTCAATTTGACGTTGGCTTAACGTTGGATTTTGGTTACACAACCTAAAAACAACTAAATCTCAACGTCAGCTGACGTCGGTATTTGACATCAATTTAACATTGACATTAGACGTTGGATTTACATTGAATTTTGGTCACCCGACGTCGCAACCAAAATTTAACCAAATACCAACGTCTTATGACGTTGTGTGCCTGTTTTGTGCCTGCTGGGATCTTTCCAGTGCTGATGCCGCACACTCTCCTGTTGCGGTCTCTGATATTGAAATTCGCTGATAATGAATAAAATGCAGCACCTATGTATTGCTTTCATTGACGTGAACTCCGTTAAATTTGCATGTAGCGTGGGAATTGAAGAAAGGATTTATATCCATTTTGCGAAGACACATTTATGTGGCCAAGTGTAAATGGATAACAAATCGGATAGATATCCGATCAGAGAAAACGCATGAAGTGACCAGGTGTAAACAGGCCCTTAGTGTCAGTTTAATTGGACGCAGTGGAGTAAAACACACACCTGTGCATGTACTGTAGCTCCACTCCTTCACATAATTGTTGTTTTGAATCTCATATCCCTCTCTTCCCCTGAGGCTGGTGATAAATCCATGAATGTCAAACACACATAATGATAACTTTAATGATATACTGCACCTACATTAACTAAATCCCAAAAGAGTGTTGGAAAGCCTCCATTGGGTGTTTATGGAGATATGCAGTCTGACACTTTTGTTTTTTGGATACAAAATACACACGATACAAGGAATGTACATTTGAGCCTGGCCTTTTATCTCAGGTTGTGCTTTTGTGTGAAACTTAAGCATGCTTAGCAGAAACACTTTGCACCTGCAGGAAAATCCTCATATCCATAAACAGGGTGCAGTTTTCATTGGGAAGTGAACACTGGGATCATTCATCACTGTAGTGCTTGATTATTTTGTCAGGACGGCCGCTGAGATACCCCTCCACCCTGAGCTTTGTGTTCGTGTTTATGCTCGGATATTAAAAATCAGTCCAAACAAGCAGAGCGCTGAAAACCTGCTAATCGATTTCCAGTTTCTGCCAAAGGAGATCAGGAAACATGTACTTCAACTTTATTTTGCTTAATGGTTGAATTTGAACTACAGAATAGCTCATGGCAAGTGGTTGTATTGACCTGAATCTGTTTGCATCCTCATTCGTCACAATGGCTGTTGCTCGGTACACTGTAAAAAAAAAATATGTAGTTTTTACAAAATAATTCTGTCAGCTGTGGTTGCCAGAATAATTGTATAAAAACTACAGAAAAACTGTAAACACATTTACAGAACACAACTGTAAAATTTACAGTATAAAACTGTAATTTACAAACAAGGACATCTGAATGTAAAGCACTAAATTCAACAACACACACTGCTATTAAAATCTGTTTTTTAACATACTGACAACCACCATAATAACGCAGGTGATAAAAGAGAAACCCACATGAAGAATCAAAGCTCATCACAAGTAGCTTCGCCACAAGCAGAAGTATATATTAATATATAGAAGCTGCACAGAGTCATTCATGCAAACACTAAACACCATCATGATAACACACATGATACTTAAATAATGCAATAAACTTTCATTCAACAACAGAAGATGTAACATAAAGCAATGTACATAACTGATAACAAAAACTATTAAAAAACATGATTATTTAAACAAAATACTTTCAAATGTGGAGTGTCACGCAGGGAATTCTGGGAATATCAGTTTACAGTTTTTGACTGTAAATTATACATTGATTTGGTATTTTTAATTCTAAAAACTGTAAAATCACATGCTAGACCTGCTTTCGCTGCCTGCTGGCTTCTTGCTTTGTGTATGTGTGGATGTGTTTATGTATTTGTCTGATTGTTGGTCTGTTGTGTTTCTACTGTATATCTTAGCTTAATAGTACTTTTTACTAAATGTTTTGTAATTGTTATATTCTTATGTGAATATGTAATTTTACTCTCTTTTAGGGTGATTTTACCATCTGTCTAGGGACTTCAGGTGAAAAATAGCCATTTGGCTAACTCTGGCATATTGACAGAAATGTTTATTAATATGCATTGTCCCTGTAATAAATAAATAAATAAATGCAATGTCTGGTTAGATCTTTTACAGTCTTTCCCTGTATATAGTACGGGAACTTACTGTTAAGCTATTAACAGGTTTTTTTTCAGTAGCGTCTTAATTTTAATTAAGTTAAAATTACACTTATTTTTTACAGTGTAGGTATGTAGGCTGTAAGCATGATCTCAGGAGCACTCAGGTTCATATGCATGTGACTGATCACTCTGGAGCTGCAAGACAGTCACTTTATGACAATGTGGATCGACTGATGGCTTCACAAGAACACACACAGCCTGTGCTGAGCAGAGATGTTAAGAGCAACAGACACTTCACACTTTAAAAAGCCCTCATAAATAAATAAATACATTAATAAATACATGCATATATAAATGCACACATGCAAGTTGCTAACTTGACCATGCTAATCTTGAACCACCGTGACAGTGACATTTAAGTGGCATTTTAGAGGTCATGTGTACACAGTCTCTCATGCCTTCTTTGTTTCACTTAATTATATTCATTGTGCACTTGTAGTGTTCTTCAAGTCTTAAAAGTATATATATATATATATATATATATATATATATATATATATATATATAAACTGTACTTGCAGAAAATATAATATTAAAGAAATAAAAAGTCACTTAAAGAGAGACACTTGCATGCCTATGTTTCTCAACACACTTAAGTAGACTTTTAAAAAAGTGCAGTTTGTCATGATGCTAAATTAAACGTTTTACTTTAAAGTTCATTTTAAATCTTGGTTTAATAATCTTTTGTCATGCTTTAAAGAAGTACACTTATTTTAATGTTCTGACTAACATACTAAAGCACATGTAAAGTACTGGATTATAATTTTAACTGCAGTGTTATTCAACATTACATTTAAAGTTCATATATTTCACATGTTCTAAATTGCAACTTCATCATTACAAATGTGTAATTATAAAGATATTTAAATGCATGGCATTCAGCAGTACACTTTAACGACATTTCAAAGACAGTATAATTATGAAATTACATATAAATATGTACTTAAGTAGGTCAAATGCACTCTTAAATTCAACTAACTGCATTTAATGTAAATTAAAACTATAATACATATAATACATACTTACAATGCAGTTAAGTGTAACATTACAATCAGTTAGCACTTAATTATTTTAAGTGATATTCTTTTAAAGTATATTATTTCTGTAATTAGTACACTTTTAAAAAGTATGCTATGTGTACTTTAAAAGGGTTTAAGAGACAATTAATGTTTTGTAATATTATTTATCTACAGTAACGGCACTGATAATTTTGAATGAAAACACAATTTTAACCAAATTAATCTGAATAATGACACAATACTGTCTTCTATAGAGCTGTCGTACAGCTGACATCAAATTCATTTCATAATTGATTAATTTAACAACATTAACACTGCTATTTTCCCATTTTCAATCTGTATTGCAAGTGCTATAGAAATAAATGTGAGGTCTTCTTTCTCTCCAGGGTCACAGAAGACTCGATTCCAGTCATGACTTCTCCACACCGGGACCCTCTGCATGTCATCAGCAGGGTGTTACGGTTTGGCCATTATTTACCCCCCTGACAGCCCTTCACCCCGCTATCAGACCCCCTGTGTTAGGAAGAGCTTTCCTGTCCCACATGCCACAGGTCCCACTGACAACCTCCAGCTATCCCCAGAAAACAGCCCTAAAACTGTCAGCACCTTCACTGCGTTCATTCGTCCTGCTAGTGTTGCACTACTGACACTAAATATATATCACTCACAAAATACATCATTTAAAGGGGTAGTTCACCCAAAAATGAAAATTCTCTCATTATTTACTCACCCTAAAGTTGTTTCAAACCTGTATGAGTTTCTTTTTTCTGTTGAGCACAGAAGAAGAATATTTTGAAGAATGTTGGAACAGTTTCTGATCCCCATTGATTTCCATAATATTCCATAGTATTTGATATTCCATAGTATTTTGTCCTACTATGGAAGCTAATGAGAACCAAACAGCTTGGTTTCCCCACATTCTTCAAATTATCTTATCTTTCTTTTGAAGGAAAAAAAAATCTATCTATCTATCTATCTATCTATCTATCTATCTATCTATCTATCGTATATATGTATATATATATATATACATATTCTTATTTTGAAAAATGTTGGTAACCAAACAGTTTCTGTTTATTTATTTATTTATGTATTTATTTATTTGAAACAAACAAACAAACAAACACACACACACACACACACACACACACACACACACACACACACACACACAAAGAAAGAAAGAAAGAAAGAAAGAGAGAAAGAAAGAAAGAAAGAAATATAATATAATATAATATAATATAATATATTATAATAAAATAATAAAATAAAATAAAATAAAATAAAATAAATAAAATAAAATAATAAAATAAAATAAAATAAATAAAATAAAATAAAATAAAATAAAATAAAATAATAAAATAAAATAAAATAAAATAAAATAAAATAAAATAATAAAATAAAATAAAATAAAATAAAATAAAATACAATACAATAATACAATACAATACAATACAATACAATACAATACAATACAATACAATACAATACAATACAATACAATACAATACTATGGAAGTCAATGGGGACCAGAAACTGCACTGACAGAATTTTAGTTGACTCTTTAACTTTTAATTTGAATTTAATTCATGCAATTACATTAGTATTTAGCTTTCCTCAAATATTTTCCATGTCATAACGCTTCTGAAAGCAGAAGGCCTGAAGTGAATGAACAGATGGCATTTACTCATTGTCCATCTTTCTGATTGGTTTCTCTGCTCTTGATCTCGGCATGCCTGAAATGCAAATGCAGATCTCCACCTCCTTCACCCTCTTCAAAAGCACTGGCTCTAGCATTCAGCGCTCCTGCTAAGACCACCTAAGTGGAGTTGTGAAGCGCTGGGGGTTTGTGTACAAATGCAGGCCATTTGCTCAGTCCTAACTGTGTGTGGTGTGAACGCAGGAGTCTGCTTCACCTGAGCAGGAGGTGAGAAGAGCTTCAGCTAACTGTGCTGATGAGCTCCAAACTGCTTCCCATCTGCACTAATAAACGCCAGCAGGTGATCACACCTCCAGTGTCATGAATACCTCCAGAAGATGTGCTAACAATTCAATGCCATGGACACACTGGGGTTTTATGTTATACATCTACAGAATTCATCTCAAAGCTCTCATCGGCCCCAGTTCATTCATTTCCATGACTGTGTTTGCTGATCTCAGATGTTGATCCTGAGACAGAACATATTGAGCTTCTTCTTTTCTAGTTTGCCCTATGTGTTATAAAAGCTCCTCAGGGAAAATTATAGCTAAATTATTTTGCTGGCTCATTGGTCTTGGTCTTATTTTAACAATCAGTTATACATAACATGACATATTTAAATATATTCACATAGAAGACATTATTTTTTATTTTTTTTTTCAAATTGTGATAATTTAGTAAAATATATGGGGGGGGAGGTTGAACATACAATATGTACAGAGAGAGAGAAAGAGAGAGAGAGAGAGAGAGAGAGGGGGGGGGGGGGAGAGAGAGAGGGGGGAGAGAGAGAGAGAGAGAGAGAGAGAGAGAGAGAGTGAGAGGGGAGAGAGATAGAGAGAGAGAGAGAGAGGGGGGGGGGGGAGAGATAGAGAGGGAGAGAGAGAGAGAGAGAGAGAGAGAGAGAGAGCGAGAGAGAGAGAGAGAGAGAGAGAGACAGAGAGAGAGAGAGAGAGAGAGAGAGAGAGAGAGAGAGAGACAGAGAGAGGTTTGAAAATAAGAAAGAAAACAAATAAAGTTCTGCTCACCAAGGCTGCATTTATTTGATTAAAATACAATAATATTAAAAAAACAAAACAACACAACAGTGGAAATTGTGAAATATTACTGCAATTTAAAATAACTGTTTTTTATTTAAATATATAGTAAACTGTAATTTATTTCTGTGATCAAAGCTGTATTTTCAGCATCATTACTGCAGTCTTCAGTGTCACATGATCTTCAGAAATCACGCTGATTTGCTGCTCTAGAAACATGTATTATTATTATCAATGTTGAAAACAGTTGTGCTGATGAATATTTTTGTGGAAACTGATACATTTCATTTTTTTCAGGATTCACAGATGAATAGAAAGTTCAAAAGAACAGCATTTATTTAAAATCTAAATATTTTGTAACAATGTAAAATAATGGATAAAAGTATGTTGTATTGAATTATAGTGTATCAGTATATTGTGAATAAGACACTTCTTTGTGAAGTATGAATGCTGATTTAATAGCTCTAGCGTTGAGTTTTAGTGATATATTCTGTGTTTGGCTGCTGTATTCAGGGGTTTGATCAGGGTCTGGTTAGGATTTGAACCTCAACAACTTCTCCAATCTTCTTGTCACCTGAGGAAGGAGGGTCCTCTGTCCCATAATGTTCTTATGATCTATTCAAGGCCAAATGTATGAAGTGCTAATCAGCAGCCAGCGCTCGCTGCGTTTGTGACGCTCACCAAAGCGAGCCAGTTGGTCAAACATGTGCGGGAGTGTTTTTGTAGGGCTGGGGGGCAGGAGGAGGCCTAATTAGAGCTCATTCACCAACTATGGGGCCAAATGGAGCAATTATCTGCCCCAGTGAGTAGATAATTCCCCCCATTCATCTGTCAGCATCCAGCCTGATTCACCACCTCCATGAACCCTCCACACCCTCACACACACACACACACACACACACACACACACACACACACACACAGCTAACTGTTTGCTTGTGTATCCAGCAGTTTGTCTCTGACACTGTAATATCCAGCTGCCCCTAAATATGACTACATGTTTATTAATATGAGGTGGGAAGATGCAGGATGGACGGTGATAAATGTTGTGCCAAGATAAGCATATTGAATGTGTCTCATTCCACTGCATATTAGTTTTTTTTCAACTGCTTACACACATTTCTAAACTTTGCATCTTTTTTTTCAAAACTTTACACACAAATCCAAGAATTGCACACAAAATGCAACAAAATTCCTCACATCTCTTGCAAAATGAAGCACTGCATTCAAAATATCACAAACACATCTCAAAAGCAAACATTTGCAAACACCTTTGCCATAATATTAATTCCTGTTAGATTTGTGTGTTACATAGAGAATTGTGTGTTGTGTTTTGCATAAAGTGTTTTATGAAATTGAAAACTGAGTCAAAGGCTCAGAATTAGTGTCTGGTTTTGCAGATTTGGTGTGTGTTTCTGCTGTTTGAGTGACAGCTTTCAGAAATTGTCTGACAAGTAAAGATGTTGTGTGTAAGCAGCTGAAAAAAGCTGTAATGAAGAACAGCACACTGTGAACGAGTGGAGAGGAGGACATGAAGACAAGGTTTCAACATGTTTATCTTCTTCTTATGATTCCATCATTTAAATCATATACAGATTTATCAGCTAGTTATTTAAGTGTTTGAAATAAAATTATAAAAATGATCAAATGAATAATGTTCGCACAATACTGTAATTTTTGATAATGCAACTGAACCTAAATATCATTACAAATTATTTCATTTAAAATTATTAAAACAAAATTAATTAAAATTCCATTAATAACTAAATAACTAATTAATTAAATAAATCCCAAATAACAGAAATATCTAAACAAACAAGTCTTTAGTTTAAAACATATTATTTAAAACAAAATTAATTATTTTCTTATGAATAAATAAATAAATGGCGATAACTTCACAGAGGTAAAACAATAACATTGTTATCTTTCAAAAAAATAAACAAATAAAAACAAGCAAACAAATAAAAATGACAGTTTCACAAACAAACAATAAGTAACTAAATAAATGAATGAATAAATAACTAAATTAATTAACTAATTAATTAATTACATAAATGGTAATAACATTAGAAAGAAGGAAAAAGAAATGACAATGTCCTCTTTTAAACAAGCAAATATTAAATTAAGTCTCAATCTCAATAGACTTTTGTCTTAAATGATTCAAAATCTATAGACTTATCAGAGAAGAAGCATAGCTTGTTGCTGTCACAGTATATTATTGAGCATCTCACATCAAAACATAACACTTTACTTGAAGCCTTTATGCGTAAGAAAAGT
>CM041800.1:9382071-9414571 GCA_023376895.1 Aspiorhynchus laticeps
GTGTCAGCACTGCACACACACACACACACACACACACACACACACACACACACACACACACACTCACACACACACACACACACACACACACACACACACACACACACACACACACACACACACACACACACACACTCACACTCACACTCACACACACACACACACACACACACACACACACACACACACACACACACACACACACACACACACACACACACACACACTCACACACACACACACACACACACACACACACACACACACACACACACACACACACACACACACTCACACTCACACTCACACACACACACACACACACACACACACACACACACACTCTCTCTCACACACACACACACACACACACACACACACACACACACACACATTTGTTTCTGTGAATTGTGGGGACTTTTCATAGACTTCTATTACTTTTATATGGACCAAACAATATTTTCTATCCCCAACCTAACCCTAACCCTAAACCTAAACCTAAACCTATCCCTTACAGAAAACCTGTTTGCATTGTTACACTTTCAGTGACAAAACACACAAACACTTACATCTGTGCAGACATTCATACCTTTGTTGTCAGATGTCAGCACTATCTGTTTTGATTAACTTCTGTGAACGATCTCTACAACCAACTACTGTCTGCTTCACAGCCAAATCATTCTCATGAGAACATTTGATTAGGTAGTGATTCAGTCACAATGATTCACACAGTGTTTGTAAATCACACAACAGTAAAGGCCGTTCTTACACTTCTTTAACTAACATTACAATTGAGAAAAAAGGGAAAAAAAGAAGGAAAACTTTGGAATCAGGTTTGTTCCAACTTTAATTGTGTTAAAGAAATAACAAAAACAACTGTAAAACAAAACAGAAAGAAGTCTCTTCTGCTCACCAAAACTCCATTTATTTGATAAAAATGTAAAAATAGTGAAATATTATTCAAATTTCAAATAGCTGTTTTCTAAGTGAATATCTGTTAAACTGTAATTTATTTCTGTGATGCAGCGCTGTATTTTCAGCATCATTACTCCAGTCTTCAGTGTCACATGATCTTCAGAAATCATAATAATATGCTGATTTGCTGCTCAAGAAACATTTCTGATTATTATCAGTGTTGAAAACAGTTGTGCTGCACGATATTTTTGTGGAAACTCTCATGTGTTTTATATTTCAGGATTCACAGATGAATAGAAAGTTATAAATAACAGCATTTATTTGAATCTTTTGTAACATAATAAATGGCTTTAATGTTTCATCAGTTTTAGTGCATCCTTGCTGAATAAATATCAGTGTCTTAAAAAACAAAAAACCTTTGAACAGTATATTTTCTCTACATGTTTGGATAAAACTTCATGTTTCGAGTGATTTCAACAAGCTACATTGAATCCCATTTAAGCATGTTGATTTTTTTTTCTTACACACTGAATAAACAATTAATAACATAATACGTAAGGGTTAAGCATTCAGGACATTGGTGCTTCAGAAAGCGTTGGGGATGATTGTATAAGATGTTCAGTGATGTTAGAGGCATTATGTGAGGAGTGTAGATGCTGCATGTTCATCAGCTCATGTGTGTGTGTGACGTAAAGAGAGAAACACTGCAGCGCGGCCGGGTCACCTGACACCGACAGTAACCACCCAACGATCATTCCAGAGCTCTCAGCTGCTGGGGCCATCAGGGGCTCAGCTGGACCCGGGGCCCCTGCTCTCCACCGGAGCCGCCAGTCTCCAAACGTCCCCTGGGTCTCTCTCTGTGTGTGTGTGTGTTTGCCTGCGCTTCACTAGCTCGCGTCCCATGCCATGCTCTCAGAGTGTGTGTGTTGTAAAGGTCATGACCCTTGATCTATGTTTACAAACAATCCTTTACAAAAAGGGAAATTATGCAGTAATCGACCTGTTGCTAAGCTCCGCCTTAAAATCATCACTGCATTACTGACCAATCCTACCTCTGTTCTAGTGTACATTAATGAAGGATCTGTGTTTTTAGAATTTTTTTTTTTTTATAAGCAGTTATTCAAAAATAAGGTTAAAACGTTCAAAAGTTTGGGGTCAGCTTTTCTTCTTCAAGGATGCAATAAACTGATCAAAAGTGACTGCAAAGACATCTATAATGTTATAAAAGATTTTGGCAACACTTTAGAATAGGGAACACATATTCACTTTTAACTACGACTTTTCCCTCAATAAACTCCTAATTTGCTGCTTATTAATAATTAGTAAGGTATAGCTGTTAAGTTTAGGTATGGGGTCAGATTAAATATGGTCATGCAGAATAAGGCATTAAAATGTGGTTTATAAATACTAATAAACAACAAATATGCTTGTAATATGCATGCTAATAAGCAACTAGTTAATAAGTGCTAATAATCAGAAATGTTTCTTGAGCAGTATATCAGCATATTATTATGATTTCTGAAGATCATGTGACACTGAAGACTGGAGTAATGATGCTGAAAATACAGCGCTGCATCACAGAAATAAATTACATTTTAATAGATATTCACATAGAAAACAGCTATTTTAAATCGTAATAATATTTCACGATTTTACTGTTTTTATTGTATTTTTATCAAATAAATGCAGATTTGATGAACAAGGCATCCACAGACAATAACAATGTAGTTTTTTTTTAATTTTTTTTTATCCCTTTTTCAACTCTTACAAAAAAAAGAGATGTTTGTGCAACAACAGTAGCATCAATGTTATTAAAATAATGTCTTTTAATTCTATTAATAATTCAGGTCATTGTCGCAACTAAATAATTGACAGCAGTGAATGTTTTGTATAAATATTAAGAACATTTCTGTTCACGTCCAGTAATATAATCACTTTCCAATCAGGTTTCTCTCATTTCAGCCGACTGTGAGAAGTGTTTGTCTTGATTATGATCCACACAGTCTCATATCCACAGTTTTTAATCACATTTCTCAGACTCCTTAAAGCACAATAGCAGATACAATGCTTTGCAGGGTGACACCTATTTCCAGAATAATATCCCATAACGAGCTTACAGTTTGTTTTGATTGTTTTATGCAATCTCCCATTGATTTGTCAGTGAAAGTGTCTAAAGCTTGTCACAGCGAGCAGCAGTAACTAAAGCAGAACAGTCCATCAGCTTGCATGAAGCGTCATATTGAGCTGTGCTGAGTGCTCTGAGAAAGACTGGCTGGTAATGATAGTGTTCCTGTAAGGTGTGAATGAACACAGCATTGATAAACGCGCTCTCTGGCCTCATGCATCACATGTATATTTGCCTTGGCACGGCGGGACAGCTCACATCTCTAATCCTGACTGATATCAGTGTAAACACAATCAGAGATTATGTAAAAACATTTGAAGGATTATGTAAAAGAGCAATTAGCCACTGACTCACACAGTTCAGCACAGTTTAACTGCTTTTCATCTGGAATTAATAGTCAATCTGATTAAAAGTGCATTGAGCGGTTCTTCCATATCTTGACAGATGTTGAAATCACAATGCTACTGTACGACTCTTCTACAGTATATATCACATTTCTCCGTTCTCTTTGTGGCTCTTCAGACTGTTATAGAGGAGGAATTTCTCACTTTCGTCCAACAATGGGATCGGTCGTGGCTCTCTCATCTGTCGGGTGTTTACAAAGATGCCTGCTTAGACCCAAATCCTGGCTTAATTTAGTGATATGAACTCATTTCCTCGCGGTGGTCTGTGGGTTTTTGTTAATGTAACCCGAGCGCGGGCAGGACTGGGGAACGCTGGCGGATGAAAGCGCCTCCAAAGCCCCAGAATTAACCCTCGAGGTCAACAGCATTACTCGCCACTATTTAAAGTTAAACTTTAATTTTTGCATTGCTGAAAAAAAATCCCTGAAACAGATTACAAAGGTCATCTGAAGAGATTTGCAGATAATTAAATCAATTGGCAAGATTCAAGCCAGAATAGTCCTGAAAAAAAACCTTTGAACTGATTAGAAATCCTGGTTTACAATTAATACAATACACAATTCTGCATAGAGTGCACTACACAGGTCATCGGATGTTCAGGATGGGTTTTACAGCTTCTAACAACTGCTCACACTGTAAAGGCAATACACCTGACAATTACATCCACGCTCTATGGCTCTGTCCACCTGTTCAGAGGTACTGGTACAGGATTTGTGAAGACTTATCAAAGTGTCTTAAATGCTCTATTCCAGCCTCTCCTTTAGTCTGCTTGTTGGGCGACCTAGATGGTGTCACTACAGAAGATAACACAATCCACATGGCTTTCACTGCCCTATGCATTGCTAAGAAGACTGTCCTCATGAACTGGAAAAATAAAAATAATCTTAATATCAACCAATATAGAGATTATTTGTGGGATTATATTAGCCTTGAAACAGCTTCTGCTGACACATTAGATCAATCTCTCTGGGCTCCTTTGATCAGCTCCATCACCTAGTGTGGGTGGGGGTCCCGATTCTGTCCGGCTGTGGTTTTTGTTGTTGGCGTGGGGTGGCAATATGGGCCTGGGGCATCTGGGGGTTCCCTGGGGGTGGGTTTCTTGGGGGGTTCGGCGCTGGGGCTGCGGCCTTGGCCTGGATGGGGTGTTGGTGACTCTTGGATGCTGTTTCTCTGGCGGCTGCATGCGGCGCTGCTGGGGATGCCTGTGCCGGCGGACGTAGGTTGCCAGCCTGGCGGCCGCACTGTTCCGGGGTTGGTCCGGGGGAGGGGTTTGGGGATCTGGGGGCGCTCTGACTCCGGGTTGGGGTTACGGCTGGGCCTGGGGGGCTTGGGTCCTGGTTGGTGTGCCGCCGGGAGCATGGGTTGGTGCATGCGCTTGGGCCCGGCTCTGGTGTGGGGGTCTTCGATGCATCGGTGCCTCCGCAGGGGGGGGGGGGGGGTCCAATAGAGGCGGGGTTAACGGGCTTTACCTGGGTGTCTTATTGTCTTATGTAGTTTGGGAACTGACTGGATGATGGGGTGGGGTAGTTTTTCCTCTGCTGTGGGGTCTGGTGGGCCACCCCGGGCTGCCATGGGCCCTGGTCTGGATGGGCCTGGGCCCCCCGCCCTGGGCAGATTTGGGGTAACGGGGGTGCCTATGGGGGTCAGCGGGGGAGCTGGCTCCAGAGGGGGGGGTATTTTGCCCCCTCTGATGCTTTCCTCCCCATCCCTAAGGCTTCACTTCTCCCGCTCCATCACACCAACACATAGGTAGGGTTTTGAGGTGCGGGTGAGTCGCTGGGATGCGGGGGAGGTGGTACTCCGCTGTCTCCTCGTGGCCGCCTGCATCTCAATTACACATTACAGCTTAGACATTCTCATTACTTACTGTCATATGACACATACATATAGGGCCTTGGGGGTGGGCACACTGAATGGCATCCGGAGGGCGGTCTGTTCATTCAGCCTTCCCTCTGGTGCCAGTGCCCACTTCTCAATTTTAAGTTGCACATAGACATTGAGGGCTCTAGGGAGGGGACGAGCTGACACAAGCTTGTGGAGGGTGCCCCTCCCCTGTTTTAAAGCACCCCTGTTTTAAAGCACCTTAGAACAACATACACCAACACTACATCTGAGCGGGTGGGGTGAAGCATGGGGTCTTTTTTTTTTATTATTTTTTTTATTTTTTTTCTCACACCCCTGTTCTCTGTTCTCTGTCTGGGGCCGGGGGCTGTGAGGATGAGCTGGCCGCCCGGTCGGGGTATGGGCTGTTGATTTTCTCTGCTGCTGCGGGGACCGGGGTGGTCTTCCTGTCCCCACGCCGGAGCGAAGGGGGTTCAGCTCCGGGATCGGGCGCTGGCTACCCCTCTGGGGGTGGTGGTGCCTGGACCTAGGAGTATAGAGTGCATATGGGGAGTGTGAGTGTGGGTACCTTGTCCATTTTTGTGTGTCTACATGTGGGGCGAGGGTGTGAATATTCGTTTGCGTGCATGAGGGTGGGAACATATGCTTGTGTATATGTGTGCTTGTTGTCTACGTCTATGTGTCAGGTCGGGCCTTAGACTCCACCTCACTCATCATCTTAGTCGACCCCCACCCCACCACCATGCCCTGCCGGTGGAGGATGCCGCCGGTGCATTGGTGATTTCTCGCGCCGGGGCAGGATGCTCGGGCGAGCGCCGGCCCACTCTCGGCGGTCGATTGGCGGGGCCTGGCCCTACTGGCCTTGCTGGGCCCCGATTGTGGGGTGGGGGGCCTTTGGGTCTCCGGGCCCAGGGCCCGGTCCGCCCTGGTGTGGTCGGCTGCCGGTGGAGCCTGCGGGCTTGCCGCCACGGCACCCTGGGGCGTCTACACTGTGGCTGTCGGAGGTCCCGCCTTCGGGCTCTCCTCTGCCCTTTTCTGGGTGGAGGCCGCGGTTGTCCCTGCGGCGGTTCTCCTGGGGGTCCCGTGCCCTGGGGGGCCTCCGGATGTTTGGGGCCCGGGTCTTTTCCGTGCCTGCTTCATGCCTTGCGGGATGGGGCTGTTGTTCCCCACACACACTATTAAACATTTACATGGAGGAACCTTATGAACACAAGCGCGCTCACACACACAGGTGTACACTCAAGCATTCACATTGGTGTAAAAACAGGTGCTCACAGACACACATTGTCTTGATCTACTGTTGCTTCAAAACTTATTTTGTAATATTAGTTATGTGTGCTGCTCAATAACATTTAACATTTAGAATTTATTGTGATTCATACAGATGTTGGTTGTTGCTGCAGTCTCTTTGATGTTGTGTCTTCGGTTGTTTTCTCTTTTTGTCAGCAGGTATCGAAGACAAATTGTCTTTTTTTTTTTTTTTTTTTTCCTCTCTCTCTCTATCCCCCATTCTCCTTTTCTCTCTCTCTCTCTCTCCCCCTTCGCTGTTGACTTTCCCCACAACCTTTTTTTTTTTTATTTTTGTTTATTTATTTATTTATTTTTTTTCCTTTCTTCTTTCTTCTTTCTCTCTCTTGTTTTCTCTGTCCCCTGGTCTTGTCTGTCACAGTGTGGTTAAGTAAAAGGGTATATAAAATTAAATTAATTAATTAATATAAAAAATAAAAAAAATATAAAAAAAAAATAAATAAAAATAAATAAATAAATAAATAAATAAATATATTTAATTTAAAAAAAAAGAAAGAAACAAGGCTGTGAATGATAATAGCATAGCCACGCATATGTACTGTCATGTGTTATCTGTGCTACTGACAGGCCCAAAAAAAAAAAAAAAAAAAAAGAATAGTCCTGAAAATAAATTCCTCACGTGTGACACCTTTTTCACACGCCATTATTGCTGGTTTATTGGGCATAAATTATAGAGTATCACAGGTTAGGAAAACCAATGGCAGTGTAATTGGTTATCATAAAACAGGAGCTTAATAAAGCAATACGTCACCAGAGGTCATGCATTAGAGTCACAACATATTACAAAAAAAAAAAAAACTTCCTTTGATCCATTTATCAGTTTTATAGGATCACATTCTGATATTTAATTTAATATAACAATTAATCTCATGTGAGATTTTTCATGTGAGAGAAAAACAAACAAAAATACAAAAAACAAAAACAAGATCTCTTCTGCTCACCAAGGCTGCATTTATTTGGTCAAAAATACAATGAATCAGTAATATTGTGAAATATTATTATTATAATCTAAAATAACTGTTTTCTATTTAAATATATAGTAAACTGTAATTTATTTCTGTGATCAAAGCTGTATTTTCAGCATCATTACTCCAGTCTTCAGTGTCACGTGATCTTCAGAAATCATAATAATATGCTGATTTGCTGCTCAAGAAACATTTCTGATTATTATCAATGTGTAAAACACTTGTGCTGATGCATATTTTAGTGGAAACCGTGATGCATTTTATTTTTCAGGATTCACAGATGAATAGAAAGTTCAAAAGAACAGCATTTATCTGAAATAGAAATAAATGGCTTTGCTGTCACTTTTGATCAATTTAATGCATCCTTGATGAATAAAAGTGTCAATTCCTCAAAAAATAAAAAATCTTGCTGACCCCAAACTTTTGAATGGTATTGTATAAGTTAATATAACAATTAATGTAAGTGTGTATGAAACATGTTTATCAAAAGTGCTAAACATTTCTTTATGTGTAAAATAAACACTTTTTAAAGAGGATAGTTCTCCCAAAAATGAAAATGTTGTCATCATTTACTTAGTTGGTAGCCATTGACTTCCATATATATATATATATATATATATATTATTTTTATTTTTTTCATACTATGGACTATGGAAGTCAATGGCTACCGTCAACTCTTTGATTACCAACATTCTTCAAATTATCTTATTTTGTGTACAACAGAAGAAAGAAACTCATACAAGCTTGGAACAATATGAGGGTGTGTAAATGATGACAGAATTTTGTTTTTTTTTGGGGAACTGTCCCTTTAACAGCGCTCATTAAGTCATATATGTGACCCTGGACCACAAAACCAGTCATAAGGGTACATTTTTGGAAACTGAGATTTATGCATCTTCGGAAAGATTAATAAATAAGCTTTCCATTGATGTATGGTTTGTTATGATGGGACAATATTTGGCTGAGATACAACTATTTGTAAATCTGGAATCTGAGGGTGCAGAAAAATCTAAATATTGAGAAAATCATCTTTAAAGTTGTTCAAATAAAGTTCTTAGCAATGCATATTACTAATCAAAAATTAAGTATTTGTATATTTACGGTAGGAAATTCACTAAATATCTTCATGGAACATGTACTTAATGTCCTAATGATTTTTGGCATAAAAGAAAAATCAATAATTTTGACCCATACAATGTATTTTTGGCTATTGCTACTAATATACCCCAGCGACTTAAGACTGCTTTTGTGCTCCAGCGTCACATATACAATTTTAACAAATCTATGTGTACTGTAAGTTGATGTATATTGTGAGGTTAGTAACATCAGAATTTCCCCTCATACACGTCTGCATCCGTCTTCTGCTACACAGCATTTCTGTGTGAGTGACTGATGAAGATACACCTCCCTCAGCTCACAGACAAATACTGACAGCAGTTTCTTCAGCTTTCTATAAGTATAGTACAGTAGAGCAGAGACGGACGGATCGAGACTCCAGTCACATTATGCTACCGGCTCAGACAGTGTTGCTATTTTAAATATAGGAATAATGAGGGGTTATGGCAGCGGACAGCATCTGTGGCATACTCTTCACTGTACATTACTGTAAGCATGTTTCCTATCATTTTAACAAACTGAGAAATGAGCCAGTATGGAGCTTAAGCTGTCTATAGACATATTCATTCATCATCATTCAAACACAGAAACATGTTCATATTTGTGTGGTTAGCAGAGAAATCAAACTTTGACTGGACTCACATGATGGTTTAATGCTGTCGTAGATATTTATACACACAAACAAATGATGATTTCACCACATGAAGCCAAATAAGATTCATTCATCACTGCTGCTGTTCATTAATGATTGATGTGCAGCTGCTGTGTCTGTAGTGTGTGTGTGTGTGTGTGTGTGTGTGTGTGTGTGTGTGTAAACATTTTGTTGCTAATCATAACACAGTCATAAATCTGCCCATTCATCTTTTCAGCCTCTCTCTCTCTCTCTCTCTCTCTCTCACACACACACACACACACACACACACACACACACACACGTTGGTTTTTGTGGTTTATGGGGACTCTCCATAGGCATAATGGTTTTTATACTGAACAAACTGTGTGTGCTATTGCCCTACACCAACCCTACACCTAAACTTAGCCCTCACAGGAGACTGTGTGCATTTTTAGATTTTCAAAAAAACACCATTTAGTATGTTTTTTAAGCCTTTTGAATTACGGGGACATAGGCAGTGTCCTCATAAACCACCTTCATATTGTAATACCTCTGTCATACCCATGTCATTATACAAATTTGTGTCCTCATAAACCACATAAACCCGCACACTCACACACACACTCACAAACACACACAAACACACACACACACACACACACACACTCACACACACACACACACACACACACACACACAAACACACTCACACACACACACACACACACACACACTCACACACACACACACACACACAAACACACACACACACACACACACACACACACACACACACACACACACACACACTCTCTCACACACACACACAGAGATGAATTAATTTGTAATGTTCCTTGACTGAAGAAACAATACAGTTGCTTTAACAATGTTGACATCTGTAATGCGTAGAAGCTCAGTGTAATAGAGCAAAACGACATGCAATTTAACACAAGTGTTTAGAATAAACCCTTTATGTATTTCTACAGAATAGAATAAGTCTTCTATTTTCTGTTATTATTACCATTTTACAGTAATAAGTCATCTATTTTAATAATCTATCAAAATAGTATAGATTATTAAAATAGATAAATATGTATATAATCTATCTAATCTATTTTATATACTAAGAAAGTAGTTCAATACAATTGAAGCATGAGAATAGCAAATTCTGTCGTTTATTTGTTTGTTTGTGTGATACCTTTTATTTTTCACTTTTCGTGCAAGCATTGCATCTTATTTGTAGATTTATGGGAATAAATAAATCTTATTGTAGTGTTTTCAGCTGTTTAAAAACTATTTTTTAAGTTAATTTGATATCAAATCATGTGTGCAAAACTCTTTCCTCAGAACTGCAATAAAATGACGACACAGGTTTGATCTAATAAGTTCTGTCACACATATTCTGTCCCCAGCTCTTCGTATCTCTTTTGAACTTTCTATTCATCTCTTCTTCCATTCATTAACCTGAAGTATCTCCTGTCAAACACTGTCTGTTATCTGAACTAATGATTATCAGGTGAATGTCATGCCTGACTACTCTTCACACCTCTGCTGATCTACCAGCCTTTTAGCTCACTAAATGTGTTTATATAAGCAACATAGCACTGATAACAATCACAAATTATTTTTTTCAGCTGTTTACACACATTTTCAAAACTTTGCCTCTCTTTTTCAAAACTTTACACACAAATCCAAGAATTGCACACAAAATGCCAAATGCCTCACATCACTTACAAAATGAAACACTGCATTCAAAATATCACAAACACATCTCAAAAGCAAACATTTGCAAACACCTTTGCCATAATATTAATTCCTGTTAGATTTTTGTGTGTTGTGTTTTGCATAAAGTGTTTTATGAAATTGAAAACTGAGTCAAAGGCTCAGAATTAGTGTCTGGTTTTGCAGAATTGGTGTGTGTTTCTGCTGTTTGAGTTTCAGGTTTCAGAAATTGTGTGACAAGTAAAGATGTTGTGTGTAAGCAGCTGAAAAAAGCTGTAATAAACAAACAATGTAAAAAAAACAAAAACAGATTTATGTGCAGTTTTGGAATTGCATGCAAGTGCATTCTATGTAAATGTATTCTATAGCTACAGTACCTATTTTTTTGTTAGAGACTTTATTCATTATAGGTCATATCTTTGCACAACAAACATCTTTGCATAAATTAAAAATGATCAGTCGCATGGCAATTAAAATCTCACTCAGGAGTGTGTTTCCCAAAGCACTTTTAGTCAGTTTCATCGCTACTAACATAGTTCAACAATTCAATGTTTCCTGAAACCATAGTTCCAGCGAACATCAGCAAACATCACAAAGTTGACTTCTATATGTTATGTAAAAAATATGCATGTCATTCTCTATGTTGCAGCATGTCAACAATCAGCGCTGTTTTTGAACAGACAGATTTCCACTACATGTACAATGTGGTCTGATTGCCTCCAAATTTAGCCAAAAATGCTCTAGGCCCCATTTACACCACTATTTACTGATCTGATGACAAAAAATGGATGCTAATGGGGTCATAAAGTACATTTCCATCATGGCACAGGAAAGGAATTCCAAAAATAGCACCAGTGCCAACAGACTCTGTCTGAAAGCCACCGAAGTCATTTCAGCAGCAGCACACAGTGGATGACTCTTTCTGCTGAGACGATCACTATCAGCCATCAGTCTTCAGTAGAGGAGCTTTACATCAAACGGGGCTTTACAAGCTCTGTCGCATCCTGGACATCAGTTCTATCTTCCAGTCATCACGAGAGCTTCTTCCTTGGGGCTATACACCTTCTCAACAGCCAGAAGAAGCAAAAACAACTGATCCAATAATAGTTTTGATTATCATACCTCATACTGTACCCTACTGTACCTCAAACATTTTTTTACAACGACCGTCCATCTCATCTGTCAGATACTGCAGTTGAGAACAGAACAGCAACTCATTAACTGACAGAAATTACATTTAGTTGATGAGGTGCACATGTTTTCAGTATGATGCTGTTCAGTTGCTAAAGTGTTGCAGAATGGTTTTTAGGACAATGCTAGATTGATGTGGAAATTATAAGTCTATAATCGCTTTAAAAAGTGTCAGCACACCTCTCAGGACACACAATTTGAAGAATCATTCATTTGCAAATCACAAACAATGTGGGATGAGTTATGAGCAGAGGTTTAATACTTAGGATTAGGAGTTTGTCATTATTAATTATGAGCAATTGTCATTATAAGCACCACTATTAACCCTGTAAAGCCTTATATTGTATATAAAATAACAGTCAGAAAAATATATATATATTTTTAATTGCACTTTTAGACATACTAGTTCACTATTTTGTCTAAAAGTTCAATCATTTGATATGATTTGAATTTTTAAAAAGTTTTCTATTGTGTTCATATTTGATAAATCAGGCATTTATGGCTCATATAGTGATAATATGAAGTAAAAAACAAAATATTCCGAGGCCCAAACTGAACAAAAATATAAAATTTGGTGCAGATGCTGATATTTATATGATGAAATTCTGATGCTTGTAATGTAAATCAATAAGATTTTTATAACAATATAGCAGATACTTATAGAAAATTAAAAATATTAACTTACATAAAATGATAAATCAGAAATATAAATCATCACTCTATATCTCAAGGATTTTGCTTTAGTAAAATGAGATTGAAATGATCCAAACACAATGCAATGCTGATTGAGAGATGAATAATAAAGGCTCCTCAGAAGATGTGAGATGAAGATCATTCCTCCGCTGAGGAACAGTGAAAGTAAAGCTCCTCAAAAGATCCTGATGATCAGATTTGAGACTAAAACATGATTGATGGAGAATCAAGTAAAGCTGAGCTGCTTCAGTCCAGTAAGTGTTCATCTGGAGATATGACTGCAGTTATTCTGACGTTTACTTGATCAAAATCAGTCAAAATTTGACAGCAGAAACGCGTGAAGCAGCAGTGTACAATTACACTAAAAGAGCTTTTACTGGATTAAAAAAGTCTAAACTTTCAATCGACATGATGACAGTATACATGTAGATGAGTGTGTGCAACAGGTTTTTCAGCAGATCTTTTAGAGGCCGTAGAAAATCGTGTATCAAATACAGTAGGCTGTATCATGATTTTCAAGACTGCAAACTGTACGTTTCCTTTAGAGTCTCAGCGCAATGTGATAAAACACGAATGGCCTCATCAACAGAACCCCCCCCCCCCCCAAAAAACCTTCTCACCTGGTCTTTGTATGCTATCAGTTGTCAAATGTGCGTCACAGAGCATTGTGCTGGAATTATAGCATGCATGGCCAGAAGATGTTTTAAATAGCTGATAACAAAAAACTACGTATTGCTCTGTTTCTTCCGTAATTGGCTTCCTCTGTTCACTGTGTGTGCAAGAAACAGATCACTGATATCTACAGATGACTGACATCTGTTCTCATATGCAAATGAGAAAAAAAAGACAGATTCGGCTGATTAACAGCAGAGGACCGACATGACTAGCCCTGTCATTTGCAAAATGTGTGTAAACCAAAATAACATGGACAATTTGTTTTGTAATTCAAAATTCCTCGTCAGGAACATTAACATGTTGCATATGCACAACAGATGTATTGTAATGAAATTACCATGAAACAATTTGCTTTTACATGCCTAGCACCAAAATACTGGTGTATGACTTTGTTTCTCTTATAGACTTGTGACAGTAGCCCTGTTTCAGATCCTAGAAAGCTGCTTTTCTGTCTACTTTTTACATAAGCAGCTGCTTTCAAAAGCAAGCCTCTGAAATGAAATGAAATTAAACATCAATAATCTTCATATGAAGCAAAACTGAATGGCACACAAGTAGCACTCCTCTCATGAACTGCAAAAGAGATGTGAATCACAGTTTATTCCATTTTGTAGTTAGCATCTACAATCTACATCTAAGATAATAAGTATAAAACATAGCAATTATTATGTAAAATATATTTTAAAAAGATCCACCTTTTTGGTATTTAATGAAACAAGTGTATATTTACACACGTATTGATGCATCTTTTCTTCACTGAACTCATCGCAGTGCATTCTGGGATTGACTTCTCTGTGCAGGATGCATGTGATGCTGCCTTATAATGTGTAAAACAAGTGCCTTGTCCAAATACCCACACTTGCGGTCTTTGCACTTGACCACTTGACAATTTAACTGATATGACGTATTTCCTGTATTAGGCCCAAGTGTTCAAGTGAGGATGAAGACCACAAGTGTGTGTGAACTTTTCATTACCTGATGGGACACACTTATAGTGTTGTAAAAATGCAAGTGTTTACATAGCTGTATTTTATGTCTGTTGAGTAGTCCATATAACATGACATAATTTAATTTGTGGTGCTTCTAATTAAGTGATAAAAAGCAGTTGCAAATGTTATACGAAATAAATATCACCACTACTCATCGTTGCACCAATAAAACGTAAAAACACTGTTTTTCTACCAAATTATACAGTATGCAATATCTAATTATTATATTAATATTTAACTTACATTGGAAAGGTTTCCGTGACCTCTCGCGAGATCTCGGCAAAAAGTCTCACGATTTATTCCCAGAACATGATGCATGATGGGATACACTAAGCCTTGAATAGCGCTCCGGAGCGGTGTGGATGTAATATGCGTTAAGGGCACTGCACTTTGCCGTTTTTAAGATCTGGGACAGTCTTGCGCACTTACTTCCTGTCGCGCACACGCACTCTCAAGTGGCCAAGACCACAAGTGTGGGTATTTGGACAAGGCAAAGGCATCTTAGAAGGAGTGCACTTTTGATGTCTTAAAGGAATAGTTCACCCAAAAATGAAAGTTTTCTGAACATCACCCACAGACCATACACGATGTAGATGAGTTTGTTTCTTTATAAGATTTGGGGGAATGTAGCATTACTTGCTCATCAATGGATCCTCTGCAGTGAATGGGTGCCGTCAGAATGAGAGTTCAAACAGCTGATAAAAACATCACAATAATCCACAAGTGATCCACACCACTCTGACGGCACCCATTCACTGCAGAGAATCCATTGCTGAGCAAGTGAAGTGATTCCACATTTCTCCAAATGTGATGAAGAAACAAACTCATCTCGTGAAAATTTTCAGAAAATTTTAATTTTTGTGTGCACTATTCCTTTAAAATGCTGTCTAAGCAGTTGGCTCGCTAGATTATCTAGAAATTTTTGACTGGATGTGCAGTGAAGTTCAAGTCTGGGTCTTAGTGACTACATTTCTTAGAAAAAAAATAGTGAATAATCAACCTTTCATGTTAGCTGGAGTGTCTGGATATGAATTGGGTGAAAGTCAATGAGTCTACGGGTATGTGTCAAGGAAGGACATGTAGAATGTGTCTCGGGCCCAAAGGACAAACCACTGAAAACCCTCGACTGAGATCAATGTTTACAGGAGTCCTGAGGATAGACGGCTCTCTCATGCATATTCCTGCCAGCTGAACTGTTCTCTTCTGAGTTTCTCTCATGTTTGCATGTGTGCGTCAAGATGCATCGCTGCCATACTGTGCTGCCCACTGAGTGAATGAGTTATCTCATCTGTCAGCGGCCATGCGGGGTCAGCTCTCCGCTTGCTGGGTGTGTCAGTCATCGGGCCATTAAAATGAAAAAGATTGGGGGAAAAAAGAGAAAAATATGCCCGCTTTCTCATTCTCATGGTGTGTATTTCTGTCTGGCCGGCCAGTGTCTGTCTAGTTTCCCAGACCCGCCTAATGACATTCTCTTGGGACAGAAAAGGCTGCAGATACGCCAAATTTTGTGATTTTTAACAGCACCCCATTAATGAGAGCTGAAGGTGGCGGCTAGCGCGTTATTTTTAGCCAACGATGATAGTTGAAAAATATATCTATTGCCCACACAAAATCCCCACACACAGTTTGGATGCTGTCATTCTTGAGCCATTACTCAAGGGGGAGGTGGGAAAATGTGAAGTTTTGGAAGGAAAACGATGACGTGGTCTCTAAAGGCGTCTAAGAGGCCCCTGATAAGATCAGATATTACAAAGTAGCTCTGGCTATGGATCCTAAAAAAAAATATTAGTGGCATTTACTAAGGCTAATCAAATCATTTTATTAATAGGCACTATTACTCTCGCTCATATTTTTGAACTAACTTTGTGTGCAATTTGTCTCACATCATTATTTCTGCAGATAAAAATGATATCTGCAGTCATGTGGAGAGGTGTTATTGGACCCTTTTCACATTTCTGGGGTTCTCACAAGCAGAATTTGTCATAGCTGGGTAAATCTATAGCAGTGAATGGGAGACTACAGAAATGTATAATATATTTTTTTTATGATATAATATAATTTTTGCATTCTTATTAGCTCCAATAGCAAGAAGAAAGAAAGAAAGAAAAGTGTGTGACTATCCAGTCAGAGAAGAGAAGAATGTCAGATTTACTGTTGCTCTTTCAGCCGCTGTATTAGAAATACTCTCATGCAGTGTTAACTAAACTATAAAAAGTGGTAACTTGCAATTGTTATATATATATATTTTTTTTTTACCTGATTAATTTACAAAATTACTTTTGCTGGTATAAATTGCTGTATTTAGGTTGATTCCGTCATGCTAAATAACATTTGTTTATTTAAAGAAAACCAGTTAATTTAGATGTTACCATTTCTTTTCCAGTGTTTTTAATGCAAATGTGATAAAACACTAAGTATTATCTTATAAATATACAATAACTTTGGTATTATTATATTTTTCAAATTTAAAAAAGCAAGTATATTTCAGTCTACTTTTTATGTACTTAGATATATCCAACCTGGTCTCATAAAAATATGTACCTCTGTGCACTTTCTGTGTGACACCGTTTTACGTAGTTTACTGCACGTTTCGCCGCAGTTTCAAAGAGAAATGTCCACTGAGTGGCGCTAAAACACAGGTTAAATACGTGAACCCTGGAACGTTTTTATTATGTTGATATAGGTACGTATTGCTGTGTTTTTATTGCGTTGTTTCAGGTACGTACTGCGGCGGTTCAGAATTCAAATATCCGGGGTCTGTCCCTAAAAGTTAATGCTCTATCGTGTTGGAAATATGCCCTACACCAAACCCAACCCTAAACCTACCCGATGGTGTTAACAAATGCATAACTGGTATAAAAACGTATTTGTTGATGCAACCGTGCCATTTCAACTTCCTTATCTGCAGATTTGAACTGTTTCGTCGAACCGTGGTTACACGGGATTCGAACCGGAGCTCCTCGCCTCCTAAATACGTCTCCGTACTCGGTGAGCTACCGAACAAACTACCGTCTATGAAAACCCATAGATATGAGGCTGGATATGTGCGATGCTAACATTCAAAAGCATCGGTTTTCAAATCTCCCAGCATATTAATGTTGTTTTGAAGTCGTAACATGATATTCTTAAAGTAATTGTGCGAAAAATACGCTTTATTAATCAAAACTCTGTAAATTTGTGTGAAAAGGAGTTAAAGGTGTCTGAGTTTTACTGCCTCTAGTGTTTGTTTCTTTTGGAAACTGAAACTGCAGTAATATGTAGTTATTGGTACGTATTTCGTGTCTCGCTAAAAAGTGCACCCAGGTACATAAATGCCATGAGACTAGGTAGGATATATCACAATTATAATTGGCTTATAATATAAATTGGCTTGTACTGAAAAGCCCAATTATATTAGGCTTACTTATACTTCATCTTTTGATAGAGATATACTTGACTCTTTTATCTACATAAATACTTACTCAAAGTACACTTAGAATTATATTTTTATGAGGTAAAAAATATTTAGTCCCAAGGAGTACTAAAATAGTACACATACAAGTATACTAGTGCATTGATATTAGTATACTTTCAACATAAAGTATACTAGGAAAATGTACTTAAATGTTTACTTAATAAACTTGGGGAACTAAAGTTTTTTTTTTTTATATATATGTATATATATATATATATATATATATATATATATATATATATATATATATATTTTTTTTTTTTTTTTTTTTTTAATTGGAACAATTCAGAAATTGCCTAACACTATGCTAAAAATACTCTCAAAACATACTAATACCCTGACAGCCACCCACAATCCACTATCATTGCAGAAGCACTGGGAAACACTCATGCTTTATTCAGAACAAGTCAAATTCTGTTTTTATTTTGTCACAATATACCTATAAGTGTTTCACGGTATAACCCCAAGAGCCTCTGAAAGCGAAAGGGACACATTGCTTCCCTTCTGCTATACTAAACTGTCTCAAACTATTACTTGATAAATCAAAATGACTTCATTATGAAGAAAAATCCGATCCTTCTAACTGATCCTATCTGATTTATCTGTCTAGTGGTAGTGTGTTAACGGTTTCACAGGTTTACCGTAAATTTTCAAGTGTCAAACACAGGCATGCATAATAACGTCATAAACTCGTAGTGTAGTGCCCTCTCTGAACAGCAAGCTGTAATTCAACGCAAAGCCACAGGCCGACGCTTAGGAAAGATCCCACCGTTAATGTGAAATGACAGTAAAGGAGGAAGCATCTCTCTGTGAGTTGCTAGAATGATGGAGGAGAGTCCTGAGAGAAAGAAATCCAAGCATGGATTTCAGTTTGAAAAATGTCTCTGTTGTTCTGAGCGGACAGGAATAGCCATCCCATATGTTTACACCCATTCAACGCTGCAAGATGTACTAGCAATGACTGTACCAAGAAAGGACAAAAAAAGTCTGGTTTCCTACTTATGAGCGCATGTGTTTGTTGTGACCGTATAAAGACAAACGATGCCATAGAGACTCTGGAAACCGTGGCAGGGGATTTGAAGAGGAGGACAGGGTTTAAAACAAGCATTGCTTTTGTGTGCTGTTTTTGGAATGCCAAGTATGCCTTTTCTGCTCAGTTTTTGACTGTTCCTCTCTTGCATATGCTGTTTTAGAAGCAAAGGCTTGCTTTATTTAGCTAACTTAGTGGTGAAAATATAACATAGCTCCAAGTTTATCAGTCGATGATGCTAAGTGGACTTCTTTGGCAATCTTTAAATATACTGAGAAGAATTAGGACTCCAAGGAAATGTAGTATTTTGGACACATGAACTATATTTGACTATTTCCTGTAGCCTGAAGTAAATAACTATTCAACATGAGAACCTGGTGAATTTACCTAGTGTGTGAAGAGAATAAAGAGTAATATTTGAGTTTTCTAAGACATTACTGACCAGACCAGGCTGATCAAATGTTTATTTCTTTAGTTTTTAGTCATCAGTACTAAAACTAAAGTAGTTTTCAATTTAACTGTAGTACAGAAGCAGCACTGATTTGTGTTTTGAATGTGATTGACTCAGACTGAGTGCTGCTACTTTAGTGTTTCTTGATTAAGGTGCAGGTTTTGATACAGTTGATAACAAGATCCTATTTACTGAATTAGAAATGCTAGATGGTCTTTCAGGGAATTGCCTAATTGGTCTGTTTTAATTGGCAAAACAAAATACATGAATTGAGGTATTCTGCAGGGCTCGATCTTAGTACCTCTTCCTTTTTTCAATTAATTAATAAATGCATTTAAGGAGTCATAAGTTTATTTCCTTAAACATTTATTAGTTATTTAATGAATAATAAAAAAAATCTGTAGAAAATATGAACAAAGTTGTTCAGTTTTTGCAAAGCCGTTTTTTTGTCAATTTAGGTAACTTTCATGGTTATTATTTTTATTTAGCATTAAATCTATTTTCATTCTAACCTAAATACTAAATAAATAAATAAATGTTTGTGTCATGTATGTGTTGTCCATCACATCGTGTTTCTATTTTGGACTGCAGGATAGCAGTGATTTCTAATTAATAGCATCATTTAGTTGGGTTACTCTTGAGAAAGAGAAAGCATTGCAAAGACAGAGAGAAAGTGATTTATGATTTACCCGAGCTTCAGAAATGATGACTTCTCAACTGCTCTGCAGGGTAATCGTAAGGCAGGCTGGAAATCTAGTAAGAGGCCATGCAGAAGGGGTGAACACATGAGGGATTCTTCCTCTGGGAAAGAACAGTGGTGTTAGAGGGCGAGGGCCCCTCTAGAGCTACATCTGAGGTCCCGGGCCCGAGGACCACCACGGCAGTCCACCATAACAGAACAACAGAGATACCCTCCCACCCCCCCTCCCCGTTTTGAGCACGGTTAAGAATTATGCCATAATTAATTACAGAAATGTTGAACAGGGAGCATTAGTGTTGTGCAAGCTTCGCATATGTATGCATTTGTGTAGAAGAAGTAGAACGAAAATGTCTACGTCCATTTTTCTTCCCTTCCTGCTCTTCTCCATTCTTCCTCTCTCTCTCTGTCCCTCTGGTTCTCTCAGGGGGTCTTTGCTGGCCGGCGAGTTGCTCTGGAATGTTTGTCTCTCCTCACACTGGTCCCGGGAGGGACGTTGGTAGAGGTCAGCGTCCACCCCCCCACCATCCCCTGAGGCTATCAGTTAACTCAGTTAGCATGAGATACACCCCCATTACGCTCCTCACAACACCAACACAGCATCCCTTCTCCAAGACATTCATCCATTAACGCACATAAGAGCTGGAGCAGCACAGACTCATAACCTCTGATTGATGAGGCCTGTACTCTGTCACAGGTTGCATGATAAAAGTTTGTAGATGATTTTCAGTGTTTGAAATCATTCCTTTGTGAGCCCTTTTAAAGGTACAGATCACCTAAAAATTAAAGCTGTGTCATCTCTCATTTCTACAGAGCTCCACGCAACATGCAGGAAAAAGATTGTATATTGTGGTCACAATTTAAGAACTCGCTCCCATGACTTGCTAATTTGTAGCCACGATTTACTAATTTGTTCCCTCATTTTATTGAATTTGTGGCTATGATTTACTAATATGTTCCCCTCGTTTGGGTATGTTTACATGACAATGATGTACTAAAAACTGAAATGTTTTTCCTTTGCATTTTTGAAAAGTTTTGCATACAGACGACAATGTTGTCAAAATTATCCCTGTTCACACGGAAGCACGTTAACTACTAAAAACTCTGCATTATGCATGCCAGGCCAGTATTTGACGATGTAACTATAATTTTCAAAAACTTGCACTTTGGAACACGTTTACAAAAGTTTGTTTTCAGGCCCCCAAAACGCCACTGCCGTGAAATAAAACACATAAGTCGTGAATAACTTATGCTTTTGACGTGAATAAAATGCATACATTTTTCATCTTTAGCTGAAAATGGTGTTGTGTAAACACCCCCTAAGATAAGAGAACAAATTAATACATCGTGGCCACGATGTTTTACAATGAGGCAACAAGTTAGTAAATTGTTGCCATGATTTAACCCAAATTTGGGAACTAATTAGTAAACCGTAGCTATTATTCACTCAATGAGGGAACGAATTACTAAATTGCGGCCACAATTTACTACAACTAGTGAATTAATTCTTAAGTCATGGCCACATTTGAACTAAAACTAGGGAACTAATTAGCAAATTGTGTCATGATTTACTACAATGAGGGAACAAATTAGCAGACTTTGGCCAATAATAAACAAGTCATGGGAAGAAATGCTTAATTCGTGGCCACAATATATATTTTCCGTGGAACCGTACATTCAATTGCAAAACCATTCCCACTATTCTCTATACGCTAACTATTAATAAGCAAACTTGGTAATATGTATATAGATATTCATGAATTATAAGATTAGTATAGTTTGAATCTTTACAAAATGCTTGGGCTTAGGCCAAAATGCTAATTGACAGGAATCGCGTAATGCATTTCCGTCATTTTTTTTTTTTTTTTGCATCATGTCATTCACTCTGATTTCTGTTGAGTGTCTCAGTTTGGGAAATGCATTCCTAAGTCGAAACAATGACAGGAAATTGATTCTGTCGAGTGGCCAGTGAGTACAGGGGACCATAGGGAATATTTTAAATGTCACCACCATCTTAGAAACCACTCACCGAACAAATGTGACGCTTGAAACTGTCTTATGATGTTGTGACTTCATACAGCAACACACAGACACACACACACACACACACACACACACACACACACACACACACACACACACACACACACACACACACACACACACAGCTGGCATTAGTGAAAACTTCATGTGGAAAACAGTTGCCCAGAATGGTGCAGATCTCTCTCGAGCTCAATATAGTCAACTGGAAATGACCATGAATAGCATATTTTAACTCAGAAGTCTAATTCTTGCTATCTTGCGCTTTCATCGCACAGCTATATAACGTAACTCCCCCCTCATCTGTCTATGCTTGCTCCCTCCCCTCTCTTTTTGCCTTCCTGGCTAAAATTTACTCTTCCTGTCGTTCGCCTCCCCTCACAAAGGCTATTTATCAGCCGGAGAGCAGCTCGGACTCCGCCGCTAAGGCATTCCGCCCAGCGACAAATCCAGTTTATTGGAAATGCAGACAGGATCCAGTCAGAACTGGAGCCAAACCAAGTTTTTTTTATTTATTTTTTTTTTTCTCTTCGGTGCAAGGTTTAAGGTCGTGCATTATGGATGGCTGAGTTCCATCCGAGTGGAAACTACTTATGCCATATCAGGCAACCTCGCAGTTCAACCACCACAAGCTGGCAGAGTCCTCAACCCGACTGATTTCTTTGAATAAAATACTAAACTTCTTGCTTGCTAGGATTAATAAACATCACTGCAGTCACAGAAAGGTCTTAAAAATAAATGTTACTAAAAATCAACTTTTGACCTCCTACTGCTCCGCTATCATTGGAAACATCACACATACTTGTTCACGTTTTCAAATGTAGAAAAGTTGCCAGGTTTAAGGCCATGCGTCATGGATGGCTACATTTCATCCGACTGGAAATTTTTCACGCCATATCAGCCGATCTAGCAGCTCAAGCCCCTTTCATAAGCTAACCAACCCTAGCCAACAAGCTCTTATAATAAAACCATACATGTCTTGCTTGCATAATGCAAAAATCATCTTTCACCACTAATCAACCATCTGGAGGATCCAACAATGACTAATCAGTTAGCGAGGTCAAACTCTTTATCTAGATTTTTCTTTTTAAAACTTTCTGCTTTATGCTTTTACCCTAAAAACACTTTAGCTGTAACAAAGCTGTCAGCACAGTAAAACTAAGACGTTTGCTTCTGTAAATGCATGTTTAAATAGAGTCAGAAATATTGTAGAGTTTTAAGTCATATTTACAAGTGTAAAACTCAAATTTATAACAACAACAAGTTGTTGAGTTACAACATTGAAAGGTACATGTCAATTTGAAACATCACAGACAAAAAAAATATTAAAATATATATATACGTATATATATATAAAATATATATATATATATATATCTTTAAATATATGCTAAATATACATTGTAAAAAGTAAAGAGCAATGGAATATATTTTTGAAATCAAAAGTATATTTACTACCAACCTTTGTACAAAAATATATTTCATTATGTTTTTCAGCTGCAAAAAAATAAATAAATAAAACTGAAAAATCCAATCTTACATTAAGATATCAAAACAAGATTTAAAATTATTTAATAATATTTATTTTATTTTATTTTTGTGCATGTGTCTGTTCGTATATTCATTCATTCATTCATTCATTCATTTATTTATTTAGGGAACATTGTAATGTATGTTCCTTGCTGATTTTTGTTAAAATGTGTCACATGTTAGAGACAACAAATAAGGTTTTTCTTCAAATGTGACAAATGTAAATGTACAGTATGTTCTAGGATTTAAATATATGGAGGCTATATGCTTTTAAAAATATATGTTTATTTTTTTAAAACAGTTTTTTTTAATTAGAAAAGAAAATTAAATTAAATTAAATTAAATTAAATTAAATTAAATTAAATTAAATTAAATTAAATTAAATTAAATTAAATTAAAGAAAAGAAAAGAAAAGAAAAGAAAAGAAAAGAAAAGAAAAGAAAAGAAAAGAAAAGAAAAGAAAATGGCCAAAATATATTCAAATACTATATTTTGGAAAATAATTTAGTAAAAAAAAAAATATATATATATATATATATATTTATTTTTGGCATTTTTCATACACTTTGATATATAATTTTTTTTTTTTTTTTTTTTTTTTTTTTAATGATGGGGCATCCATATATTACTAAGACATGTGTCTGGTGGACATGACCATAAAACAGCCTAATCATATTTGTCTTTCTTAAGACTGACGTGTAAGACTGATGTCATTACCTACTCTATTAGATGTTATCACCGGATCGCTTACACTTGCTTGCTTTTTCATGTAAGGAGAAGATGTTGAGGAATGTCTTTTTTCTCACGATGACCTGTGCAGTCAAAATGAGAAACACACGAATGCCAGCGGCCTTCAGGCGTACTTGCTTTCTCAGCGGCTCGATGGCCAAGAATGCTGCTCAGGTCTCTCGACCGATGTCCTGACCCTCAGCAGACCCCTGTCTCAGCTCTGCTTTCTGTTTGTGTCTTCTGCCTTGAGTTAGGTGTTCTGCGTGGCCTCGCTGCGGTCGCTGACCTCTGGATCTCTCCCACACAAGCGCTGCTGTGCCCCGGGCTCTTTCTCCCAGAGCTGTGGGAGAAGAGGGAAATGAGGAAGATGCTTTTCCCAAGAATAGTTTCTCCAGCAGGGTGATGGCGAGAGGAAGAGGCTTAAAAGAGGAAGTACGGGGATTACAAGAACTCCCCTGCAGATCGCACTGAGACGCCTCACCGTCACCCAGACACTCCAGAGGATATTACAACAGCAGTCGTCTAGATCTCAGTGCTGAAGAGAACTGAATGATTCAGAGTTTCAGTCGGAAAAGAGAAGACTGTCTGCATCACAGTCTTTTACAGTAATGATCAAGGAACGGTTTATCCAGAAATGATAAGTCATTCAGAAGTCACATAACTCACCCCAATGATATTCCAAACCAAGTATGACTTACTGGGACAAAATTATTTTGATAATTAGATAGTTTATAGTAAGATTATTTGCTCAAACGGCAAAAAAAGGGGGGGAATTAATATATATATTAATCAACATATTTTTGGCCAATTGTTTGTATATTTTTATAAATATATTTTAGAAATACAAATTGATTTTTAAATGCATTTAAAATATATTTTGCCCTTTATATATTTCAGTCCAAGAAAATTAATTTACATAAAAAAAAAACCACCAAGGAAAATGTACAATGAAAACAAACAAACAAACACACAAATACATAAATAAATAAATAGCAATGTATATAAAAAAATAAACATTTTTAAATCATTATAAATCTAGTTTTGATCTCTAGTAATTTGCATTTAGACTAATGTATGATTGGCAATTTCAGATGGTATTTTCTTGCCCCTGGAATGTATTTATTTATTGCATGCTTGCTTGTAGTGTGGATGCTGCTGCAAAATGACTTACTAGTAAAATGTCTGAAGTGGACTATGAAAATGAAGTGTAACTGATTTATTTTCTTCTGTGGTGCACAAAAGGAGACATTCTGAAGAATGTTCACACTGCTCATTTCCATACAGTGAAAGTAAATGGTGACAGATGCTGTCAAGCTCCAAAAAAAGCATCATAAACGTAGTTCATATGACTCGTATGCTGTATTTCAATCCTCAAAAGGCATACAGTAGCTTTGTGCCAGACTGACATTTAAGAAGCTATTAATTTCTGCTGCACCTATACAATCACGTATGCACTTATGCATTTTAAAATTTGCATTTAGTTGAGACACATGCAAGAATTGCTGTAATTTTTGACATTGACCTCAAAAGTGCATGATCTCTTCTTAGGAAATTAATTTAAATGTTAAAATAACATGACGATGTTAGTGTCAGAGTTTCTTTAAGAGTATTCCTTTAAATTGCATCAAGTAAAAGTTATAATCCTTTATTTTGTTTTGCGAGATGACAAAGCTATATTTTATTTTTCCTCTAAAATGTAACACACAGAGCGCCATTGTGTCTTATTTGCTATTTCCATAACAGCGTCTAATGTTGACGGCACGGTCCCCTTCCTCACACTTCTATTTCACAAGAGCCATTTATTGCCAGTCTCCCAAACGTAACCGCTGCTTACAGAAGGATATTACTCACACGCCGCAGCGCTGCCAAGTCCTGCTCCATGGACCACTGAGGTGTTTAAAGACAGGCATTCATATTTGTGCTGTTTCTCCTCATGAGAGTATTTCCCTTTTTTCAATGCACATGTTTTCCCATAAAAAAAGAGAAAACACAAAAATACCATTATGATCAGTTCATAGAAAACTCACAGCATGCATTTTATCCTGTAATGTAGAGAAAAGAACCGCTTTGGGGAAATAAGGAGGTTTTTGGTTTTGTTGCACATGAGTAATGAATGAAAGAATAACGAGTAATCCAGAAGAAAGCTGAAAGGATATCTGAAAATATGATGGAGCTCTTTGCTTACATGATATGACATGAGTCTCTGGGTGTGAATGTCTCAGCAGAAAACAAGGACAAACATATGCCTTCAGCGCTGTGGAAAAGAGCTTAGCCTCAATCTGATGTTACAGAGCAATTACATTCACTGCATATATCAGGATTAGAGATGAGAAACATGAGGAGTTCAATGACTGTGGTTATGAGCCCTAACCAGGGCACAAAGCCAGATAAAAAAAATATATATATATATGCATGTATGTATGTATGTGTATGTATGTATATATATATATATATATATATATATATATATATATATAGTCAAACAAACAATATATATTTTTTTAAATGATTGCACAACCACTAATTAAGTGACGATATGCACTAAGTATGTAAATGGCCATTGAACAAAAGAAGAATAAAAAAATCATAATAATAATTATTATTATTATTTATTTTGTTCAATGGACATTTATTTGTAAAAAAAAAATTAAAAGTATTTACATAGTGCACATTGCCACCTAATTAATAATACTAACCTAATTATAATAATAATATTAATAATAATAATAATAATACATTCTACCATTATATTTTGGTCCATCTTTTATATTTTTTAAAGTATATATATTTTTTAAATATCTAATATAATATATTAAATATACATTTTTAAATATTTTCTTTTTTAAAAGCATTTAAATGTATTTTTCCCTCTATATATCTCAATCCAAGATAATGCATTCACACATATCACATTTGAAGAAAAACTTTATTTGCATTTAGCTTAAATGTAGCTAATGTAAGACTGCAAATGTATTTTATCGCCACTGAAATACACTTTGAAATATATTTTGGTATATGACAGTTGACCTAAATATATTCTTTAGTTCAAAAATATATTTCACAGAGCTTTACTGTTTAAAGCATATGTTTAAAATATATATTTTGGGCACAAAACAATCTCTCTTTTTGCCGTATGAGTTTGTGTTGTATGGATGTTGACGGCGCAGCTCAGCAGGCAGGAGTTGACTGGGCTCCAGATCTGATTGTGTCAGGGGAAGCTCTGTGTAAGCAGCAGGAAGCCAGAGCTCAGGTAATCCAGCAGGAAACCCTTTTCATTTACGTGGAGGCTCTCGTCAGACTCGAGCTACACACACACACAACAAATGTCATGTGCGCAAGCAAACCGCTACATCCCATCCACATCAAACCATCTGACTCGCATCTGCAGACAGTATCCACGTCGATCAAGAAAGATGCCTATCAACAAAGACATGCTTGCAAATGTCATCTCAAAAGAAAACGGGCTTGCATAATAGCTATAAATAGACACCAAAGGGACCAATACAATAAGAGATCACTGAGAAAAAAGAAAAGAAAATACTTTAAAGTACATTTACATATTGAGCTAATCAAAAATCGTGATTTTTGGTTTAAACCTGTTTTGTTCAGTTTGATTAAAAGCAAATAACTACGCATAGAATACATTAAATTAAATAAGTTTATTTGCATCGTATTTTTAACTTGACAACTGAGTGTTAAAATTATTGTAGGTTTTATTTATTTTTCTGGTGCTTTTTAAACAATTTTTTTTTATTATAATGCATATTTTAAAAAAAGCAAGATTTTAAAATATGTATATTTTATAGCAAGTAAACTAAAGTAAATATAGCAGAAGGTTTTTAGTTTTTTCTTACTTTTATATTGTTTAACTTTTGTTTGTATGATATTAGATTGTATTATATTGTCTAACATGATCAATCTATTAAATTAATGTAGGGTGAATGTGAAACAATTAAGTACTTGAATGTATGCTTTGGGACTTAAAAGTCTTAAAGAAGATCTGTTTATTGCTTTACTTGAGCTTTACTTAGCATTTAGCATGCTAATATATGTGATATTGCAGCAGTTTGATATATAACTCAGGGATGTAACAAAAAGTATACAGTGTTTTGCGAAAGTATTCACAAGTTCATAAATTTACAAGTATTCACAAATGTCATGTCGCAGAAAAGGGTAAGAATGATTACTTCAGTTTTTCCTTTTTAATAAATTCTCAAAGTTGTCACAAATTTGTTTTGCTTTGTCATTGTTGTGTATGAATTGTTGATTGATATGGGAAAAATGTAATTTAAAGTTTTAACATAAGGCTGCAACATAAAATGTGGGAAAAAAATGAAAGGGTATGAATACTTTTGCAAGACACTGTATGTAAAATGTAATGAATTTAATTCTTCCTGGGAGCCATATAAATCACTTTGAGACTATTTAATGTAATTAATTCAGTTCCAAATAACTTAATTTGATGATGTGGAAGTTACATGAATAAATTATGTTGTTGTCACTTGATTCATTGATGTTGACTTTTTCAGGGTATTAAATGTAAAAAAAACAAACAAACAAATAAATCATTTATTTATTTAGTTATTATTATTATTATTATTTGGTGGTGGTGGTGGTGTGTGTGTGTGTGGGGTATTTTATTTTATGTATTTATTTATGTTTTTATTTTATTATTTATTTATTTTTTTTTCGGTGGTGGTGGTGGTGATTGTGTGGGGGGTATTTTATTTATGTAATTATTTAGTTATTTATTTTTTTATTTTATTATTATTTTTTAATTTTTTTGGTGGTGGTGGTGATGGTGTGTGTGTGGGGGGGGGTATTTTATTTTATGTATTTATTTATTTATTTATTTTATTATTATTATTTTTTTTTTTGGTGGTGGTGGTGATGATGGTGGGGGGGGGGGTATTTTATTTTATGTATTTATTTAGTTATTTATGCTCCCCCAGTGAATGCAGGCAGCTCAGATCCTCTGGTCTTTGGAGATGAATGCATGAGTTCATATTGAGCTCCTGGACTTCTGTTTGCAGACTTTGGTATCTCAATCTCTTCTCCAGAGGACACACATTTGAGATGGCCACTGCCTTGTTTTCAGCAAATTATGAGAAGCAGATGAAATAAGAAAAGTCTCCTATTGATTTCACTATGTCTAGAAGAAACAATTAAGACATTAAAGATGTCTCATCTGGGATTTGTCTTTCCTTTAAGTGGTGCAACTCCTTTCAACATCATTCAGAAACCTTCAGAGCGGCCAATAGAAACACAGCTGTTTATTTCCCTCATGCTGAAGCGTCAACAAGTATGTAAGTATTGTCTGCATGACGCTCTTCCAAATAAAGCCAACCACTTTCAGAATAAAATACAGACGTGTTTCATGGGGATTGGACTTGTAGAGAGACGTCACTCAGCGTTCTTGTTACACACATTACCCAGGAGACGTTATTATGCCACAGTCTGGTTGTTGGTTCAGTAATGGATTTTTTTTTCCTGAATCTGTTTGGCAAAGGGCCCCCAGGGGCCTCCACGAGCTGGGAAGGTTAGAGGCGGCTGCTCAGGTTTCTCCAGGCCCCGGTGATCTGCTGGGGTCGCGGGGTCAAATGCAAAAGTGACAATGTGGATAATTGCCTGCTGAAGATAATGGCCTGTTGATTGAGATCAATTGCTTTCTATGGACAGAGAAGGAAAAACAGCGGACTGAACTCTAGCCTATCAAGACGTCCAACAATAAGACAATAGATGTCTGGCCTGTGGACAAAGTGCAGCATACACAAACACAGAGAGAAAGGGCGGGATGAAGCGAGAAAGAGAAATGTGTCGAATGTGCTGCTACTTTCTGAATATGTCATACGCAGGTCTAATTCATAGCATGTGTGGCCCAGACACAGATGTCTTGACAGACAGAAATAGAAAGAGTTTTTCAGACACTGTCTATGTATGAAACAGCATATTATTCTCACTCCTCCTGCTGTAGATGATGTAGACTGTGTATATGATGTGAATTTTACATATGAATTAAATACCTGGATAGTCTAACGCAATTATTATACCATAGAGCACACTGCATACAATACTGTATCCCACAAAACTCACAAAACTTTCCATTTCCAGTTTTATCTGGAAGTGATTACACATGCAATTTTATTCAAGTCAATATTTCAGTGGATCAAAAATATTCAGACTGAAACATACTAACAACTGCAAAACTACAGCAATATATCTGTCTGTCTGATAGACTGCATGGCCTCAAACTGTGTTAACACTTTACTTCAAGTCTTTATGTATAATGCATTGCAAAAGTAGTTTTAATGCATTAATTATGCCTTGCAATGCACCTTATAATGCATTGTACAATCTCATTAATAATTCTAACCACAGTTAATACATTATAACACCTATAAATTCATTGTTACACTTTGCATTTTAAATTCGGTTAGACTTATGTACAATATATGTATTACAACGCACATTCTGAATAATTATAATGCATTACACCCTTTAATAACCCTTTATAATGCATTATACGTAAATGTTTTAAGTAAAGTGTCACCACTACTTTAAACTAGAACTGCTTTAAACTTTTTAAACTGGTCAGGTTTTCTCAAGCCAAGATCAAAGTTGGTCTTGACAAACTTTTTTTCAATCTAGTCAATCTTTAATGCTTTGCATCCTCTACTGGAAAATCCAGCTAAAACCTTTTTTTTAAGGTAGAAACTGTGTTTTGGAACATAGCAGCTGGTTTCTAGCTGGTCCAGGCTAGTTTACGTGGTTGATCACTGTCTTACCAGCTGGTGGAAACCAGACTGAGCTGGTAGACCATCTTGGTCTTGCTGGAAAAAACAAAAACAAAAAAAACGGTTTAACCAGTATTGCTGCTCCAAGATGGTCTACCAGCTCATCCAGGTTCCCTGTGGTTGGTAGTCCAGCCTAGTCTAGCTTGGACCAGCTGGAAACCTGCTATCATGTTTCAAGACCAGCTGAAAGATCCAGCAGGGTTTATGTTTATTTCAGGGTTTATGTTTTATTGGTTGTGAAGTGAAATGATCCCATATTTTACCTCGAGATCCCCTGCAACAACCCCAGACTGATTGAATATCTATTAAATGAGAATTCACCTACAAAGATCGGACTTTATCACTTCTTAGCAGACTTTGACTACAAAAAAAAATGCAGTCATAGTTACACTACATGCACTGATTTGTTATGAAATATGTGACATAGTTTTAAACACACACCATTCTTCCTCTCAGGCTTTGTCTAGATCTGTTTATGTCTCATTATTGAAGTTATCAGGTATGAGAAGAACATTTTGATTACGTCTATAGCATTTCAGTGGCATTGACTATTATTATGGCCTAATTTCTCAACACGTTCTCACTCCTAACTCGTTACATATTTGCTTGGTCAGGACCTTTTGGCGTCACTTTTTGAAGCACAGGGTACCCCTTTAGCATAATTTTTCTCCTCCATTGCTTTTAATAAGAAAGGCACTGTGAATTTTATCGTCATGATTCAATTATATATTGAGTAATAATGTTGCCATATATGTTGGGGTGTGATTTTTCAATGTAAATAGTCACAACAATTTAATTTACATTACACTATTTACACATTTATCAGCACGTAACCCAACCCCTGCCCCTAAACCTACCATTTATCAATAAAACACAGGATATAACAGGCAGATGCAACTACCGTCATAATTTATTAAAAAAATAAATAATATTCCAAGTCTTCCGAGGCAAAACGATTGATTTGTGAGAGGAATAGACGTGATCGCCGTCTCCGTCTGCCGTAAAGCTCTTCCTGTGTGCTGCAGTTTGTGCGCAAATTGAAAAAATGCCGCCAGAAGAAGCCTTACGTCAGCCTTGGTTAAATGCTATTGGCTCTTGTGTGTCTCGTGACCGATTGCGTCATGCTACGGGATTATCATTTTGAATGAGATGTGAGCCTGTTGACAGAGTGGGATCATTTTCAGCGATTAAAACCTTATGTTTTACTCTCTTCTTCG
>CM041800.1:9422071-9457071 GCA_023376895.1 Aspiorhynchus laticeps
TCTTTCATCACTTGAAGATTATAATATTTTAATTTTAAAGGAGACATTGGATGAAAAATATCTTAATTTGCATATAAAGTTGTCTTAGCAGTTTGTGGACACCACCCTACAATGATAGAAATTCACTCCTTTTTTAATCCCCCAAAACCTAAACAGTCTCAATTATCAAGCCATTTTGATTTTGGAGTGAATAACCAGCGCTCTCTATACCATGACTGAGGTGAGACCCTTAGACCCTTGAGCAAGGCATCAAACCCCCAACTGCCCACCTGGCACCGCAGAAATATGGCTGCCCACTGCTCCAGGTGTGTATTCACAGTGTTTGTGTGTGTGTTCACTTCTCACTGCTGTGTGTGTGCACTTGGATGGGTTAAATGCAGAGCACAAATTCCGAGTATGGGTCACCATACTTGGCCTCACGTCATTTCACTTCACTTTCACTAAATTCGTTTATGCCTCGCTGCGCAAATCATTTGACTCCAGACTGTTTTCTGAATGAGGGACAATTCAAGGCAGGTTTTGTTAAAAAGTTATAACTCAAGGATGGATTACTTTCACAGAAGAGAGGGGCGGAGTGAACAGAGCTCATTAGCATGTAAAGAGATATGCACCAAAACGAGTCACTGTGAACAGAGCTGTTTTTGACAAGGTAAAAAGGGTGTTGTTTTACACGACCACTGAGACCATTTCAAGAATACCCTAATGATACCCTAATACCACCTTGTGGAAAATGGGCATCGATGTCCCCTTTGAACCACAGCCACCACAAAATCAGACTTACTTTAAAATCATGCTGAGGTTAAATACAGATTTAAGATCATAATAAATAATTTAATAGCTATGATACTGTTTTTGAAATCAAATCTTTGCATAGCTATGACAGGAAACACTGGATCTAACAATGCCTTATAAAGAAAGAGTTAATCTTAAAAAATAAAGCATGTACATAAACCCATATAGGAAATATAAGAGTTATCAGATAAGCATGTTATAAACTTCTGAAATATTGCTGTTTCATATTTTAGAGCAGTCACTGCAATTTATGAAAGAAATCAATTAAGTCTGTATGTGGGAGTGCGTGAAAAAAAAAACAGATGTAACCCCCTTTGTAATCCTTAACATTTTCATAAGTAACTGTAATTTAATTACAATTTTTTCTCAGTAACTGTAACTGATTACAATTACTTTTATTTTGTAATTAAATTACATAATTCCATTACATGTAACTAGTTACTCCCCAACACTGGTCATTAGTACAAATTCATACGAATTGTGCAACTCGTAAAATGCGTACAATTTAGCAAAAGTCATATGAATTTGTACGAGTGAGGTCGTATGAATTAGCCACCTTGTAAAATATGTACAAATTGCCGTGAGATCGGGCTGAAATAGCTGAACTTTTATTTTTTCGGATCAGTCTAACTGCTTATTAATATAAGTTGATTACTAACAGTCCATTTTAGCAACAAGAAACACGTTTAAAGGAACATTTCTCCCAAAAAAGAACATTTGCTGAAAATGTGCTCATCCTCAGGTCATCCAAGATTAGGATGAGTTTGTTTCTTCATCAGATTTGGAGAAATGTAGCATTGCATCGGTGTCTCAGCAATGGATGCTCTGCAGTGAATGGGTGCCGTCAGAATGAGAGTCCAAACAGCTGATAAAAACATCACAATAATCCACACCACTCCAGTCCATCAGTTAACATCTGGATAAGATCCATCATTAAGATGTTTTTTAACTAAAATACGTTTTTATCAGACTCTCATTCTGACGGCACCCATTCACTGCAGAGCATCCATTGCTGAGACACTGATGCAATGCTACATTTCTCCAAATCTGATGAAGAAACAAACTCATCTTCATCTTGGATGGCCTGAGGATGAGCACATTTTCAGCAAATGTTTATTTTTGAGTGAACTTCTCTTCTCAGTTATCTGTCTCTCTGCATCGAGGTGTGTTCCTCTATGAATGTCATGTGCGTCTCCATGACTGCTGTGTGTGTTTGATACTGGCATTGCTCTCAGCAGAGGCCAGCTCCTGTGGCTCTTTGAAGCCTGTGAACTGCATGTGTAGTGGAAGTGTAGGAAACAGGTGCTGCTCAACTCCAGCTGCTCTGCCTCTATTTGATGTCCTTTATACAAGACAGATGCAAAACGCAGAGCAGAGATATAGGGTGTTAAACTTCTACAAACAAACACAATCATTTGACTGTGTTAAGAATGGACGACAGTATATGCCAGACATTCACTTCCCTAAAATTATTAGGGAGTTTATTAGTTATTATCAATGTGTGTATCTTGTCATTGGTAGAAAAGAAAGATGTGCTTTATTGATGGTAAATTAATTTACCATCCAAATGTCTGGACTTTGAGTGAAAATGTATAACTATTATTTTAACTTTTGCTTTCTATTTATCTTAACACTTAAAAAAAAAAAAACTTAAAAAAAACTTATTTGTAAGACAAAGGCCTGTCCAGAAGCCAGAGTTATCATTGTTAACTAAACCTAAAACAATAGTTGTTTTAATTAAAAATAGACTTTAACTAAAATAAAACATTATTATTATTATATATATATTTTTTTTAGTTGAAGTTTAATTGCTAAAATAATTAAAACTAAAATAAAACTAAAATTAATAAATAAATATTGATGGACACCACACACACACACACACACAAACTATTAAAAAATAGAAAAATAAATATAAATAAAAAATAATAAAATCATAATTTTATTTATTTTTTTATTTTATTATTATTATTTTTTTTCAGAAGAGAAAGCCTGCCATTTTTTAAATGTGTATGACAACTAAAAGTTTATTGAAGTCCAATTTTAGTAATTTATTAACATACAGATGACCTCAAAAAAAAAAAACATGACTAAAAGCCACAAAACTCCAATTATTATTTATTATAAATAACATAACACTTAACTGTAATATTAACATTTTGGTAAAAAAAAAAAAAAAAAAAAAATCATTGGGAAGTGGAAAAGATCAGATCAAGCTTAATTATTCCCATTAACAAACCACACAAAGACGAGCACACATGCTCAGAGACAGATTCATGTGGACACAGAGGTGGCTTTCTCAGGCAGGACTGGCATGTTTGCAGCCACCTCCCTAAAGCCGTGTAGATGCAATAAAAATAAATGACCCCTGATGATGTGTTAATCCACTCTTACAAAGCGTCTCAGGTCTGAATTAAGTTGTCATTTTTTATTGCTACCCTGACACCTGTTTATAATAGGGGGCCCTTGGTGACTTATGCCCATGTTATTACAGCCTGCGGTGGGAACGTGTGCTGATGAACAGAGAGAACTGATCTGAGATCAGAGATGCATGATTACCTGCAGGTACTGGGACTGAAGAGATCAGATTTCAGAACAGCGGGAAAATAAAATAAAAAAAAAATCCAAAGAAACTCCCAAGAATTAGAAAATAAATAAATACATACATACATACGTAAACATTTTTTTTGATTTAGTAACAAAATAGTATGTGAAATACTCCAATTAAATGCATTTTCTTTATAATTTTGTTGAGTAATGACAGAGAACCCCACGTATGCATCTTCATTTTATTGTTATATATATATATATATATATATATATATATATATATATATATACAGGGGTTAAATTAGGATTTGTTATGTGGGGGGGCTCTATGGTACCGAGCATATATATATATATATATATATATATATATATATATATATATATATATATATATATATATATAAGTAAGTCACTTTGGTTAAAAGTGTCTGCTAAATTACTAAATGGAAATGTAAGTATATATATATATTTACATTTACATTTAGTAATTTAGCAGACACTTTTATCCAAAGCGACTTACAAATGAGGACAATTGGAAATATATGTGTGTGTGTTTAGTTATTTTGCAAATATGATTTATTCTAATGCAATATTCTCATTGGTTTTCTATCAGCTGTGACATAGGCTATAAATCTGCATGTTTTTTCTATTTTATCCAAGGGCTTTTTTTTCTTTTTTTTTCTTTTTTACCTTTATAGAGGGCATTTTCCCACTAATCTCATTAACTTTCATTTCAAATTCTTACATTTGATCTATAAACTCAATTATAATAATGTGATTGTTATTATCTATACGTTATCAAATTAAATCATTTACACTGAAAAGTACAACTACATTCAATTATGAGATTCTTAAAAAAAAAATATATATATATATATACAAACAAGAAATGATGGTGGAAATTATACTTTTCAACGAAATTAAAACGCCAGTAGGTGCCAGTAGTGAGCCTTTAATGAGTGAGTCATTGAGTCTTTCATTCAAACGATTCGTTCAAACGGCAGATTCATCAGATGTTTATGCATGGGATAATGAATCTTTGACTCAACCGATTCGTTCAAAACACTGAATCATTCAGCAATGAATCGGATGGGTGCTTTGAGATGCGCTGTGGTTCCTAAGTGTGTGTGACCTAATATTATTGTATTTGCTCATTGAACTGTTTATAGAACTATTAAACAGTCGTAATGGTGAAAACATTGAGTGATGTTGTCTAACTAACTAACTGTATTTTAAATATAAAACTTTCCATTTTGAATTTTTTATGCTTAGTGTTGCGTGTTTTGCGTTTTTGAACCTCGCCTCAACAGCGCAACCTTATACTGTCAATAGATGCATTATTTTTTTTACAGTAGCTATATCCACTAATTCGCTACTTACTCTAAATGTAATAAAATCAGAATAATAATTGTGTTTTGGTGTTTAGATGGTTATTTTGGGTTAGTGATGTTTTAATCATGTTACTTGTTACTGTCTGGCATTAATGAAGCGTTAATGTCGAGCCCTGGAGTCTATGTGCCGGGGCTCAGCCACGGACGGCCCCGGCCCAATTTAAACCCTGTAAATATATATATATATATATATATAGCACTGTGTCATATCAGCTGAGCAACAAGAAAAACTACAATTAAACATTTTAAAGGGAAATTCTGTTATGTTGCTTCCACTTTCAATTGTAAAGCTATTTACTGCACACACATTTCACATTTGCTGACACACTGATGATATATGAGTAAAAATGATAGCTAAGGTAATCAACAGCCATGCAGAGATGCAGGACATAAACATTAGGTTGAAAATAACATTGTTATAAACACAATGTGCATCAGATGGAGAGATCTCAGCTCTTTAACAAACTTGCTGAATCGGTTATTTACACTTACACACAATCTTCTGATGCTTTCAGTGTGTGTTCTTCACATTTTGGCTAGAGCCCGTAAACAACTCACGGCTCAGAAAGAGTCGGTGCGATTCATCCGAACCCTTGCGAGATTTGATCGTCTTTAGCTGCACAAGGGTCATCATAATATAGCGTGTCGTAATACGCTGAACTTTGTCGCTGGATGTGGCAGACTAAACTGTGGGAATACAGCATGCTCACCCAAGATTTGAGCCAAGATGTCTGCTGCATTTACAAAAAAACATATTGATTAGACTGATGGCAATCTCGCAGACATCTGTACTTCCTCAGCTTTCCACCAGCAGTGCATGTTGAGCAGACCCCATGCACCAGCCCCGCCAAAGTTTCTGCTTTCAGTCAAAAAGCAAGTCAGGAGATTCCATTAATCAGATCACGTCTAAGTTCCCGTCTAACACCGTTTGATCTCGCATTCATATGATTCCCCGACTTCCTCCCATTGGACGAAGCAATACGTTCGAGCACAAAAACAACTCTGGAATGAAACGGTCGGAATGGCACAACTGGCGTCTGGAACAGACCAGCGGGAGGCCTCTCGCAGACGGTAGCATGCATACTTTATTCTGTAACCGAGCTATTGAAATGAGCTTTTTGAGGGGATGTGGGAACCAAGATAGCGGAGGCAGTGTGAAAAAATATCATGTTTTTTAAAAAGAAGGAAGCAACGCTTTCAATGACCTGACTGTTACCTTAGCGACACCACTGATCATCGAAATGCAGCGTGGTCCCAGGAACTCGCCGTCCGCTCATTTCCTGTCTGCCGCCTGTTTGAATTACGCCCCGCTGGACTCCCTCCTCTTCTCTCCTCTCCTCACTCACTCTGCTCCATTCCTTTCTGCTCAACTTCCTTGGAAGGGAAAAATAAAGTTCAGATTGTTGATGGATGCCTTGTTGCGACTCTGGCCTTTACCAGCATGGCCCAACTAAACTGCTAGTTTGGATGTATGTATGCACAATTACAGAAAAAAGTCAGAAACTCTCAACCAACTGTTTGCTGTACTCAACAGGAATACCTGCATGATCTTAAGTCCTATTCGCATGAGATTAGTATTAGCATATTTCGCTGAACACCGAGTTCCGGTGATAATATTAGTTCATATATGCACAGGAAACAAAAAAAATTATATACGACTAGGGTTGAGTACCGTTCACATTTGAACCAACGGTACCTTTTTTCGGTACTTTACTATCTGTGTAATAACAAAAACATTTATTTCAGTGAAAAATAACTCTCAATTTCAACATTTTGAACAATAAAGGCCCTACAATTTTTTTTTTCTTTTTTTCTTCTAGAAATGATTGTTTTATTTTTTTCTGATAATTAAATGAAGGCATTAAACATTTATTTATTTTTAATCAAATGAAAATGAAACCCTTTTATTTTTTGGCAAACAAACAGAGGTTTACTGTTAAAATTAATACATGGTAGAAAAATAGTTTGAATATTCCTTTAAAACAGATTTAATAATAATTGTATTTTTCTACAATTAAGTGGTTAATGTAGTTGTAATAATTATTTGTATCATTTAATTGTTTTATTTAAATTTGACAGTAAATGGAATATATAAAGTCGTACGTACTGTACAAATGTAATACAAGAGTAATATATTTCTCTTACATGTTAAACCGCACTTTTATGTTGACAGGTTGCCGTGAGGTTTCTGTGTTTATACAGTATGATATGATGCTAGTTTTCTCAAATGAAACAGTATAATTCTCATGAAGTGACTCTCACAGCCTGTAAGTTCATGTAGTGAGATGCAGAGGCTGAAAATCACCGCGAGTTCACGTTTGCTTCAGTATTTGTGTCGAAAACAAAACCGCGTCTCCGCCATTCATACATACCGAGGCTAACGGAACATGCAGGATTCATATTTAAACCGTCTTTTTGTGTTTTAATATTCACATACACTAGTTCATATCGCAATTCGAATTAAGTGACAGACCGTCTTTTATTTATCCAAAAATTGACGAATTCCTTGCATTCCGCGCTTTAGAGTAAATTCAGTTTTTATGAATGGACTCCGCCATTCTGTCCACGTTTTCGCGGAAACCATATGACCCTAGAAATGCAAGCACACTTCAGAACATTTGGGTTTGCCCTGTGTGTTGTGTTTTAAAGAGTTGCAGTGGTGACATTATGTCACAGGGGTTCTCTCTCTGTCTCTCTTTCTCTCTCTCTCTCTTGTATGTGCCCAAATGCGTTCTCAGGTCCCGAAATTTGGTACCGACGCAAATTCGGTATGTACCCTTAAAAGTACCGAGTTCAGTACCCAACCCTATATACGACCCCGTCAAATCACAGAGATGCGATTCGCACAGGGTCATATATAATTTTTCTGTTTCCTGTGCACCTTTTTATCCATCTATCACGAAGAATGGAGACTGCGTTGGAGTGTTTTGATAGTATTTTGGGTGCTGGGTCATATCGCTATACACCATACAACTATACAACTTGCAGAAAGAGAAAGCTGAAAACCACCAGAAGAGCGAAAACAAAAAGAATGATTAGATGGAGATGGATGACATGTCTAGCAGCATGCGGTAAGGAACATTCTTCTGTTTATGATAGTGTAATGTTACGCAAAGCCTTGACATCATATCCCGGAGATAAGTCAGTAAATTCGAGTAAAATCACAGGCTTTGCTTATCCCGCACGAATGTGCCACACGGAATTCAGATGTGTGTGTGTGGGGGGGGGGTAATTTCTAAATCACACGAGGTCCCCAGATAATACTAACCCTATGCAAATAGGGCTTTAATCTCAGCCTCAGACATCATGCCCAGGGATTGATGGTTGAATGGCCAATGCATAAGGCACACAAAATCTGAAACAATTTGGGAGTTTTCATCTAATTAATTGAATTCTACAGGATTTTGGGGAACGTGTGTCACATTCTTTAACAGTCCACCTAGAAACAAAGCCGCTGTGATACCAAACCACCTTATGGGAGAAGAAAGCTGTCGTATTTACAACTGTGACAATGAGCGCTTATCAGGATCAACTAAATGCTGGATTGCTGCACCATTGTTGAGGTAAACTTGCACAACACTCTTGAATGAATTGCACGCTGTTATGGTAGGGACATCAACTTTACATGTTCACGCCCCTAAACATGACACTGAGCAAAACAAACTGTGACTGGTGGCTTTGCATGTCGGTCAGATGTCCTCTTGGGTGCTCCTTGGCCAATGAAAGCTGCGATGGAGTCCAGACCTTCTGCCTTCAGTCTGAAGGTCTGGCTATGCGAGACTAGCTTGATCTAGCACAGTGGTGTCCAATCTTGGTCCAACGTCCTGCAGAGTTTAACTTGTCCCAAGAAGATTCTAACAATCTTAAAGACCATGATTACCTTAGTTCTGTCATGACAACTCTCGGAGTGATTTGCATGGTAATATACAGTACATGACAGTGTTACTACACAGGTGGAGCTGGGGAAGGTGGAGGGTTTCTGGAGTGTGCTGCAAACCGCTACCACAAACATTAGCTATTTGAATGTTGAGCAGCGAGCTCATTGGCTACCGATACACGAGAGACACAATCGGCTGTGACATGTGATGATGATGTCATTATGTCATACTGAGTTAGAGCTATCGGACTGCGCCATCTAGAGTTTCATGCCAGAACTTTGTATTTCAGGTGTGTTTAATTGGGGTTGGAGCTCCAGTGGCCCTCCAGGAGCAGAACCCTGATTTAGCAGCAGATACTGGCACTGGATAATAAAGTAACAAGCTTCTTTAATGATCGTCACCTAAGCTTCTGTCCTCTGGCGGAGATGACAGTAAGCAGAGAACTTGAGCCAGCGTCTGGCACAAACGGTACAGTGAATCCACACAACCTTTCTCAACTCTGCCTGTGCAAACTGACACCTTACAACATTGAAAAGTGAACAAGCTAATCTGCAGTGGGGTCGTTTTCCATGGTTCACAGGGCACTAGCACTCTCCCGCTGAATGCCAAAGCTCAGTCCAGCTGGGTGCTCCTGGGGATGTGCATTACAACAACACGTTCTGGGCCTGAGGCGCATGGACACCCTTATTATCTTAATGGGGCCTTTCATAGTCGACTCAAGCCTGGATGAACCAGGGGCCTGCTGGTGTTTACACTCTTGTTTCTAAGTATCAAGTAGGGCAGAGAGGGGAAAAGAGAGAACAGTAGTAAAAAAAAAAAAAGTAATGTGAAACCTCAGCCAAATCCAAATGCACAGTGCTACCTCTGTGTGGACGATTGTTTTTAATAAGAATGGGAATTGTAAGCATTTGAATGATTATGATTCTATGTTAAACTACACATGAAAAACCTGTCAGTAATTACACAGACTCAAGTCAAAAGCAAATAAACAAATGACTCATGGGTCTTTTGCTTGATTCATTAAAAAGGTCTGGTTCATGAAAGTCATTCCTTTGCAATTCAGACTACACAGGTCACGCTATTCTGTATGATTGTTATTGTGTGCGAGGGTATTACAGATGTGTTTATTCTTTTAGTTCATGGTACACAGTCTTTCTTTCTCTCCAAATGCAATTCACACTGCAAGCTCAGCCAAAACATATTTTCTTCTGTGTGCAGCGTCACTTTCAAAGAGACAAATGAAGAGTACTACTACTATAGTTAAATAGCAGTATAAGAAAGAGTAGAGTACTTTAGTGTTCCAACGATTTGCAGAATAATGTAGTCATTCCTGAACAGTTAACGGAATCAACGTCACAAAAATCGTTCAGTTCCAGTATTTTATATAATATACTTTTTTTTTTCTCTCTCGATTCCCAACCCTAATCTTCAATCAAACATGCCTTCAAAGGCTTTAAGATAAATGTTGTCTCTTTAATGGACGATCATATTCTCTTTTCTTCCTTTTTTTATTTTTTTACCAAAAGTGCAAGTGTTCCTTTACAGACTGCAGTTCCAAAACTCCCACAAAGACCATTAAGAATGAATTTATTATGGTCGTTTCGATTTCGCTGCATGTTCCAGAGAAATAGTGGAATTATAAAAATGGAGTGCTATTTTTCTCTCATGCAGTATGCGTGAAAGTGGAGCCACAGTCTAGTGGGTGTTGTACATGTCCCTGACTGTGTGAGGGAGGTTTTGCTTCACTAAGCCCTTTTTCTGCGTGTCTGGCCAGCACATTAAGTCAGAGTATTGAGCACTCCCAATAATATGTGTTAAAATTGTCACTGTGTATGTGCATGAGACTCTATACAAATTTAGTGTCTCTTGCCATTAGAAGTAATGAACCCAAACTAGGCTATTTTACCCAATAAATCATTCCTCTCTGGCTCAAGAGCAACCATATTTACTCCTTTTTGGTCTGTATAAATTATGCCGTTCTCTCTATTTATCATAGAAGTATTTGAGGGTTCATCAGAATGCAATTTTGAAGAATACTTGTTTCTTTTCAGATTTTGTGTACTTGTCTGGGACTCGGTAGGCGGGGTTAAAGAGGGTTATGCCGAGTGTACGGTGTGTGTGTGCGTACTTGTACCGTCTGAGAGACTTGGCTGGCTTTGTGAAGGGTGAGGGGGCCAATGAAAATGCCTGTATGTGTGTGTGTGTGTGTGTTTGGCCGGGTGAAGCAGGGCTGCTGTAGCCTCTAGTGCAACCCAAATGGATCTTTCCTCTGTGGGCCAAAGTCAGACTCATCTCAGTGGGACTGTGCTCCACTCCGTCTGCCTCCCCATCCAGAAAAACAGTCCAGTTGTCAGGCTGCAGATATGTGGTTTTCCGTCCCAGCATACATCACTTTCTCTCCCAGACAGGCCAAGTCTCAGCCCCCTGAACCTTTTCCCCCTTTAGCTAAACGGACACTGCCTTCCTTTGCTGCAGCTGGACACAAGAGGGGGCATGAGGTTTGCACACAGCTCAAGCGGATGCGGCCAGCAGGCCATGATGAAACTGGTGTCGTGCCACTTTAACCAAAATAAACAGCCTCTTTAGATACAAAAATGCATCTTCTTGGAACAGCTCTGATCCTGTTTTTTCTTGACAGTAGAGAGATGAATTTAGAGGGAAGCATAATAGAGATTATAATCTCTAGGCCATGGCCACGACTCTAGTTGGAATTTGAATCATTATTTTGTAGGGTGAAGGTCAAGTCATTCTTACTCAGATCTGACAGAGGGGAGTCCCCAAAAAAGAGGACAGCACTTGACGTTTTTTGTAAAGGTAAGATTCTGGAGATCTTCTAGCGCCTTCAAGAGCTGAAACAGGTGTTCAGTGAATGACACCATCAATGCAAACAGCAGCATTTGTGCAACCAGAGGAGACGATTCAAGAGCCTTTCCCAGTGTCACAAGTGATACTGTATCTGAAAACCCACAGATATCATGATTTTCCTGAGATTATATTCTGCCAAACTCATCAATAGTCCTTACAATGAAGACCAATTCTCAAAGGAAGGCACTGACCTGAATTAAATTTCTATCAAGATGAAGGTGTCTTCCACTTGCCAAGTTGGTGTTCAAAAGGTCCTTACCTTAGAGCTCCATCTTTTCCATCTCCACTTCATAATGATCAGGTCCTGCCACAAAGTGTAAAATTGATAAGAATAGCCACAACTGAATTGAAGGGTGGCTCATGCATTTGTAACAATGGATGCACAAGAGTTATTTTCACAATTTGTACCTTGTTGGTCACCCTTTTAATAGTTTCCACCATTTGGGCGCTATCCATAAGCTTGAAGGGATATACACTGGGAGAAACCTTAGCTGTAGCTGTAGCTCCATATAACTGTTATTCAGCATAGGAGCATCATTCTTTTTCGGCAGAACAAATAAAGGAGATATCAGCTTAAATCCAGCACAGTTTCTATCAAATGGAGCATCATGCAGTGCTTGGACCGACTCTATAGGAAAGACTTCAAAAGGACGTTGACGTTGCGTTCAGGTTCAGCTTCTAGCCCTTGGGACCGAATCCACTTTCTGATTTTTTTCAAAAGTATTGACTCTCTACTCCTTGGGAGTTTACATCCCAACCAGACATCCCCGCAGCTTCTTTTGCGATAGACTCATTAATCATCACTTAACTGTGTGGGTGGGTGAGGGGATTTTTCAAGGGAACTTGATGTTATTTCTGTCCACAAGAAAACAAATTGGGGAAAGGGGGGTCCTTTGGAGGTCTTTTTAACAAGACCACCCCACCGCCTTTGAGGGCACGGCCAAAAGAGTAAAACACAGGAGCGGTTTTTGGGGGGAGAAAACATTGTTGACTTTGGAATCTCCCTTGTTGCTCTTTGTCAAGAGTGAAGGCCGGGGTGCTCTTTATGGGGCATTCAATGGACGTTTGGATTGCAGCAGTACTCATTCCTCTTTGATGTCACCTCCTGCCAGTTTCTGCTCTCCACTCCCAAAAAAGGTCACAGTGAGTCACACTGCAATTCCTGTATTTCACCACCCAAAATGACTTCTTTGCTTATTATAGGCAGTTTTATGCGAAGTCATTGCGTAACAGAATGCGCAGACTATTTTACGACTGCAACTGTGTCATTTTCAGCGACCTCTCAGTTTAAGAATCAGCAGTGGTCTCTCACCATCCGTCTTGCTGGACTGATTTCTTCTACAATGTATGTCTGAAATTATATGTTGAAAATGGTGTAATTCTGCTAGAAAAAAACTAAAGGTTCCATGACATGATGGCATACAAACTATTACTCCACGTATCAAAACACACAGGATTTCAAGGTATCAAAATATATACAGTACATAGCTGTGTCTGTATTTTTTTATCTTGTCTTTTATTTTACTTTGCACAGGATGTGTGATCTTTTCTCTGATAAGTTATGTGATTGGTGGATACTATACAATCTGACTTTCCTTTTGGGTAATTGTAAGTTTGAATCTTGGGTAACACTTTAGAATAGGGAACACTTATTCACTATTAACTACGACTTTTCCCTCAATAAATTCCTAATTTGCTGCTTATTAATACTTAGTAAGGTAGTTGTTAAGTTTAGGTATTGGGTATGATTAGGGATGTAGAATAAGGCATTAATATGTGCTTAATTACTACTAATAAATGGCTAATATTCTAGTAATATGCATGCTAATAAGCAACTAGTTAAGAGACTCTAAAATAAAGTGTTACCGAATCTTGTCTTATATAATTTATTTATTTTTTATTTTTTTGGGGGGTAGCACTTTATTTTAAGGACCAGTTATCACTATTAACTAGTTGCTTATTTGCATGCGTATTACTAGCATATTGATTGTTTATTAGCACTTATAAAGCATAGATTATTCTGCATGACCATATTTTTGATCCCTTAATCCACCCCTTACCTAAACTTAACAACTTCCTTACTAATTATTAATAAGCAGCAAATTAGGAGTTTGTTAAGGGAAAAATACTGTCCGTATGTCCTGCATCTAAACACGGTGAACTTATAGCCATAAGTCAAATCTTCAAATTATTAAAGTGCACTCAAGGTTCCCAGCATGCCTTCAGAAATCAGGCATACATATTAAATATTAACAAACCTTAAGGTAGAACTATGATAGCCTGTTTATGCCACAGAATAAAACCAAAATAAGTAAATAAATTAATAATAATAAATAAATTAATAATTGAATTAAAATAAAATCGAAAAACAAAATTAATTCTGACTTTTTTTCTCACACTTACAAGTTCATATCTCACAATTGAAAAGACAACAAAAAGTCAGAATTAAAACTAATTAAGTTAGAACTGAGTTTTGAATCTCAATTAAGCTTAAATTATGAGGGGAAATAATACAATATTATTAATAATAATAATAATAATATTTTACTTTGTCTACCAGAAAATAAAGACCAGTAGAATATCATCACTGGTAAACTGAAAAGGGCTGAAGTTTCATAATTATCTCATATCTGGGAGTCCATTTGGAAGCTATTAGGTGCTATTAGGTGAGTATCTCATTTGTAATAATCATGGGTTAAATGCCAAGAGCACGTACAAATTCGGTCACACAATTGTTTTCGACAGTGGGACCGCAAACACCACACACACACACACACACACACACACACACACACACACACACACACACACACAGTCTCAGTTCGAGAGCATGGAGTGCATTTGCAGTGAGCATGTCACCAGTCGCTGCAGGTCAACATCAGCATTTTGTCATGACTTTCCAGAAACATACATGGGAGCAGTAAAGTTTCAGTCATTTGGGCCGTTTTTGGCTCCCTTGCAACAAATCAAATCATGCACGACTGGCTTGATAACACATTTAGTCGAAACCGAGCTCAGGGGCAGAACGAGTTTTCTGGCTCCGCTCTCCACAGTTTGCCCTGATAGTGACCCCAGAGAGTTTGAGCCGTGAGAGAGGGCCACTTACAAATCTGGCTTGGTTTAACCTTCAGCAGACCTTAATGGTGGGTGGTAGAAGCCTCTCTTTATGTGCCGGTGTGAAGCCTTGTTAAAGCTCTATTAGCCACGATGGTATCGCTGCACAAATGAAATCTCAGACAAACATTACATCTATAATCACTAGCTTGTCTTTGGCTACGCTTTCCTCTTTCTCCCAGTTAAAGATGCGTGCTACCAGAACAGCGAATTCCTCATCTCCGGCGGCAAACCCCCGAGGCCTGTAAAAACCTTTTAAACAAAGATTTTAAAGAAGAAGGTTCATGTAAACCGTAATGCGGGGAGGATTTGGGGGAGGGCGGTGTGAGAAAATAAAAACGGTAATTGTCCACATTCCAACAGATTCGATGTATAAACAGTTTGACCGTCAGCCATGAAGAGGGCAGCTGTAAGTAATTTTTGGAGCAGATAATAATCAAGGCTACATGCAAAGCGGCGTTCCTCTGACAGGCCTCGCGGCTCCGGCCTGTGCTGCGGGGGGATCTGTGATGTCGGAGGAACAGTTGGTTTAGTTTAAACAACCTTGAATTGCCGTAGAAAGCGGGGGTCCGGAGCCTCCTTCCCTGCAGATGAATTTGGCTCAGATATCTGTTCATCATGACTTTTAGGGACCAAAGAGACACCTTCTCTACCAACTCGTTTTTATTATGTTAGTCTTTATTAGGTGCACATTCTATTGACCATGATGCTTTATTCAGAAATCACTGATGTGCATTTTGTTTGAGTTGTGAATGGATGACAGCTGTTTAAAGAGCACCTGGATGTCTGCAGATAACTTTACCATGGTCGTATATATATTTAAGTCATTTAAAAGAAGGTCCAAAACTAACATACTGCCACACCTGCCAATGACCGGTGACTGGATATGAAACTGTATTTGTATGATTTTATTTAAACACACACACACACACACACACACACACATGCATGCGTGCACGCACGCACGCACGCACGCATGCACGCACACACACACACACACACACACACACACACACACACACACACACACAGGCGTTTACTACTACTTAAGGCTAAATGATTTGGAGAAACAAATCTAATAACTTTTTTTTTTTCATTCACCAATTATTTTGTCATATTTTATTGTATTGTTGTTATTGTAAGATTTAAAAAAATCAGTAGTCTCAGGCCATATTGACACTGTTTTAGTTCAGTGTGGCAATACAACAACAACAACAACAACAACAATCATTTATTAAATTATACAAATTAAATTAAACTTATTAGGCATTGCATTATGTCTGATGCAGCTCATCTGTTTCTGCATACAATGGTTTTGTCCCATATCTCATATTTTATTACAGTTTGGTCTCAAACTAGTGATTCTTTAATTAGAAAAATTGAGATGCTGTATAATCGGGCGTTAAAATAATGGATAAAAAGCCAAACCAATGGCATCATTGTCATATTTTAAAGAAATGGCATATGCTTAATTTTACAAATTTAAAAAATGTATCTCATGTGAAATTGAGTTTTAAATGCTTGCGTAATAAGGCACCTTCTGTTTTAGGTAATTTGGTAAAGAGACACGATGATACAGGCTGAACCACGAGGAGCACAGAGGTTGGGAACTGTAGGATTGGGTTTTGTAGAACATCACAAGAGCAAAGAGCTTTCTCTGTGAAGGGATCTCAACTTTGGAATATGTTGCTAAATGAGTTTAAAGTGATACATGATATAAAGTATTTTACATTGATGGTTAAGCGCTGTCTTAAAATAAACCAGACCTGTACGCATATTTAAATTTTCATATGGTTCTTTACTAGTTATTAGGATTGGAAAAGTCTATAAAACTAGGTGCATGTTTGTTCTGTATTCTGTTTGTAATGTGCGAGGATTTTATATGAAGGGTGTGTTATATTAGATTTTTGGTACAGAGAGTTATTTTATTATAATCATTTTGGTTATTTATACATGTAATTATTTTTTTTAGAAAATACTTTCTAGGGACATGAGATGCATATTAGCACCTGCTATAATCTCTGTGTGCAGTGCATTTTTTCCAGTCTGTGACTGGAATCATGTTTATTGTATTGTTCCTATCCAAATAAACGTATATATAAAATACATAATAATAAAATAAAATAAAGTAATATTTTATATTACTATAGTAATAATAATATTGCACTGTAAAATTAAAGGCAATATAATTTTAAATATTTTAAATATTTAATAAAAATAATAATAATTTTACAGAACAACAGTACGATTTTAATACTTTATAATCGTATATAATTGTATGTAATATAATTGTAATATATAGCTGTCTTGACCTTTTTTTCTTTTTTTTTTGCTTTCCAACACTACACCATATAACTTTTAATTTGTCGGAAAACTGCATTTTCATTGAAAATTAATTTATAAGTGATTCTCATTACAAATTTTGGAAGATATTTTGGAAAGGTATGATTTGCGTTTTCAATGCATAAGTGACCCAAACATACATCGCTTGTAGAGATGGAGTTTGTGTGGAGCAGCTTGAGATGTAATGAAAACATTGGATCATGTGCTGCTCATGCGTAAAAGACAATAGTGCTGTGCTCTGAAACGTGTAGCTGCTCTAACTATGCATTTATGTATTTAAAGGTGCATTCAGTAATTTTGTGGTAATAAATATATATATATATATATATATAGAGAGAGAGAGAGAGAGAGAGAGAGAGAGAGAGAGAGAGAGAGAGAGATAGATAGATAGATAGGGTTAGTTTTTAGTTTTTTTGGTTTTTGGTGAATATCTCACATGAGATTAAGACTATAGACTCATAATAGCTTCATATGCCAGGTGAAGTTGGCGGGTGTTAATTGTGGACCCTGGGTGAGACACTGAGAAATCAAGCTTGTCAAAGAGGCTTCAGCTGCTCTGTTCTCAGTTTTACTGCTGAATTGCGGGTTTTAAGAGTTTTCAAAAGTCGGCTCTATTTACAGACTCTTTCCGGTCTCTTTGTCAGTACTTCATAAGTATTATAGTTTTGTAACTTAACAGAACGATATTTTGGAGAATGTTGGTAACCAAACATTTGAATGTAGTATTTGACTTCGATAGTATTTTTATTTTTTCCCCATACTGCAGAAGTCAATGGCTACCAGCAACTGTTTGGTTACCAACATGCTTCAAAGTATCTTCTTTAGAATGAAGAATGAAACTCATTCAGGTTTGAAATGGCATGAGGGTGAGTAAATGATGACAGAATTGTATTTATTGAATATTGAAATATTAAATGATTTTTAAAAAATAAAATGATACTCTTAATATGAAACTAAAATCTGTATAGGCCTATATATCCTAATGAGTGAGTCATTGAATCAATCACTCAACCGATTCATTCAAACAGCTGATTGATTTAGAAACAAAACAAGTCACATGCTGCGTACCAATTTGCCTACTTATGCTACGCCCTTAAAGTATGTGCTCTTTTTGAGAAGAAAGTGTGCAGCAGAAGAGAAGGAAAGCTTTTTACCATCACGTCATACAGTTGCGTCTTCGACAGACTCTCTGTCACATTTACACGCATCCTGTCACTGTAAACTGGCCTTCAATCATCTTGTCACACACTCTTAAAAATAAAGGTGCTTCACGATGCCATAGAAGAACCTTTAACATCTGAAGAAACTTTTTGTGTCACAAAAGGTTATTTGTGGTGAAAGAAGGTTCTTCAGATGATAAAAAGGTAAGAAAGAGATGGATCTTTAAAGAACCTTTGACTGAATGGTTCTTTGTGGAACCAAAAATGGTTCTTCTATGGCATCACTTGAAGAACATTTTGAAGCACCTTTATTTTTAAGAGTGCAGTTAACATCACAGCGCTGTGTGTTGCTCAGAGATGCACAACAGTCCTGCTGTGGCTGTGATTGGAACTGTTTTCATTGGCAATCTTGAGCAAAAACAGACAATACTGTGTCTAAAATTAAATACGACATTACCTTGTTTATTTAACTTTTGTACAGCACTCATATCTTTTCATGGGGCATATAACTGCAGTCTCACAGGCTTCATCACACAGTCATGTTCATCAGCAACTGCATGAGTGTAAGATAATGGACAGGTCTGGACGGGGCACTGCGTTAAATTCCTTCATTTTAACATTATTTTTTTCTGAAATTAACTGCACCAAATTAACATGGTAAATTGACAGCCGTAGTGATAAGCAATCAAATATTCCCCATTTTGATAAACATTACAAAAGTTAATAATAGTCTCCACATGATGTGTAACCTGAGACATTGAGTTGAGGAGTCACAGGCTGTCCGCTGTAGATCTGACCTCTCAGGGGTCACAGATGAACCCGACAGGTGTGAGGATTATCATGCTGTCCCAGCATTCCTCAGCACTGGCACCACAATGAAATATTCCTCATCGAGATCAAGGCCACAGTCAGGTGAGACAGCTGAGGTACTGTAAACGCTCCACAGGAGGAGGGTAACATGAGTCTGACCCGCCAGAACAATGGTTTGACACAGAAAATGATGCAATGTTATTAAGGACTGTATCATTTGAGTTCTCGTTGACTTCACAAAGGTCAGAACTTGGCTGTTTGTGGTCCTTTTTTAATTATATTAATTTATGTATTTATTTATTTACTAATGAAATAACACCAATTTCAGTGAAGTAGTAACAATATGCTCGTCTTTAGGAATTTCAGGTGATTTATATCTTATTTACGTGTACATTTCTGTATTTCACAATTGTGTGTACTGTATAAGCAAAACTCAAACTTTTGGAATTTCATTGCAGTAAAACTCTATACTTCTATACATGTAAGCATATAGAATATATATTAGAATAGAATATATATTTTGGCTGGACTGGTGAAAAAATAAAAATGACATGACTTTATGTCAGATCAAAATCATCAACAATAATGGCCAGTAAATGGCTGAAGTGTTCTCTGCATCCACCCGCTGCATAAAAATGCTAGATTTCATGTATAGAAAATATACATATTTACATTTACATTTACATTTAGTCATTTGGCAGACGCTTTTATCCAAAGCGACTTACAATTGGGGAATACATAAAGCGATTCATCTTGAAGAGGCAATCAGACAGAGGAAGTGCTCGTAACACCAAGTCTCAGTCATTGTTCAAATAAGTACAAGCTAGCAATAAAATAAATATGGTTTCTACATATTTATTTAGACATTGTGCAACTATTTTATGTCAACGTTTGGTGTACACACACACATATATATATCATTTTGAGACATAATTTTTGCAGTAATGCTTACAGTCATATGCTTAAAGCTTTTTTGAAGTCGTAATTAAGATTATTGGAGCACATATTACAAGAAATTTAAATGTGTTACTTGCTTTTTTTTTGTAATGAATTATAAAATAATTAAATCAAAATAACAACAACAACAATAATAATAATAATAACATTGTTTTCAAATGCTGAAATGTCCAGCTTTCTTGTAAGATTATTTAAAGGTTACAAAAAACGCTTTTTACAACATTGTACATTATTATTTTCACCCAAAATATGTTTTTTGAATGTTTTTATTTTTAAATATTCGAAGAACATTAAAATGTCCAGTTTTCTTGCCGTGATTAAAATGTTATTTAATGTTGTTTTTCTGTCAACATTATGAGAACTTATAAAACATATTAATAAAATTATAAAAATGTTACATAAACATTATTTTACTAACATTTATATACCTTATTTTTTTATTTTATTTTTTTAAAACCTTGCTTGTTGGTTGCTATGGTGTTCTGGGTGGTCCATTGCTAAGGTGTTGCTAGGTGGTCACTAAGGGGTTTTGAGTGGTTGCTAGGGTGTAGCTAGTGTCATTTACAGGGCAAGGTAAGTGGTTTCTACAGAATTCCAAATAATTATTATGGTTTTCTGTCTGGTTGGAATTTTTATTTTGAGTGAGTGAGTGAGTGAGTGAGTGAGTGAGTGAGGGAGTGATTGAGTGAGTGAGTGAGTGAGTGAGTGAGGGAGTGATTGAGTGAGTGAGTGAGTGAGTGAGTGAGGGAGTGAGGGAGTGAGTGAGTGAGTGAGTGAGGGAGTGAGTGAGTGAGTGAGTGAGGAGGGAGGGAGTGAGTGAGTGAGTGAGTGAGTGAGGGAGGGAGGGAGGGAGGGAGTGAGTGAGGGAGTGAGTGAGTGAGTGAGTGAGTGAGTGAGTGAGTGAGTGAGTGAGTGAGTGAGGGAGGGAGGGAGGGAGGGAGTGAGTGAGGGAGTGAGTGAGTGAGTGAGTGAGTGAGTGAGTGAGTGAGTGAGTGAGTGAGTGAGGGAGGGAGGGAGGGAGTGAGGGAGTGAGTGAGTGATTGAGTGAGTGAGTAAGGGAGTGAGTGAGTGAGGGAGTGAGTGAGTGAGTGATTGAGTGAGTGAGTGAGGGAGGGAGTGAGGGAGTGAGTGAGTGAGTGAGGGAGTGAGTGAGGGAGTGAGTGAGGGAGTGAGTGAGTGAGTGAGTGAGTGAGTGATTGAGTAAGTGAGTGAGTGAGTGAGTGAGTGAGTGAGTGAGTGAGTGAGGGAGTGAGTGAGTGATTGAGTGAGTGAGGGAGGGAGTGAGGGAGTGAGTGAGTGAGTGAGTGAGTGAGGGAGGGAGTGAGTGAGTGAGTGAGTGAGTGAGTGAGTGAGTAAGGGAGTGAGGGAGTGAGTGAGGGAGTGAGTGAGTGAGTGAGTGAGTGAGTGAGGGAGTGAGTGAGGGAGTGAGGGAGTGAGTGATTGAGTGAGGAAGTGAGTGATTGAGTGAGTGAGTGATTGAGTGAGTGATTGAGTGAGTGAGTGAGTGAGTGATTGAGTGAGTGAGTGAGTGAGGGAGGGAGTGAGTGAGTGAGTGAGTGAGTGAGTGAGTGAGGGAGTGAGGGAGTGAGTGAGTGAGTGAGTGAGTGAGTGAGGGAGTGAGTGAGGGAGTGAGGGAGTGAGTGAGTGATTGAGTGAGTGATTGAGTGAGTGATTGAGTGAGTGAGTGAGTGAGTGAGTGAGTGATTGAGTGAGTGAGTGATTGAGTGAGGGAGTGAGTGATTGAGTGAGTGAGTGAGGGAGTGATTGAGTGAGTGAGTGAGTGAGTGAGTGAGGGAGTGATTGAGCGAGTGATTGATTGAGTGAGTGATTGAGTGAGTGAGTGATTGAGTGAGTGAGTGAGTGAGTGAGAGTGAGTGAGTGTGTGAGTGAGTGAGTGAGTGAGTGTGTGTGTGTGTGTGAGTGAGTGAGTGAGTGAGTGAGTGAGGGAGGGAGTGATTGAGTGAGTGAGTGAGTGAGTGAGTGAGTGAGTGATTGATTGAGTGAGTGAGTGAGTGAGTGAGTGAGTGTGTGAGTGAGTGAGTGAGTGAGTGAGTGAGTGAGTGAGTGATTGATTGAGTGAGTGAGTGATTGATTGAGTGAGTGAGTGATTGATTGAGTGAGTGAGTGAGTGTGTGTGTGTGAGTGAGTGAGTGAGTGAGTGAGGGAGTGAGTGAGTGAGTGAGTGATTGATTGAGTGAGTGAGTGAGTGTGTGTGTGTGAGTGAGTGATTGATTGAGTGAGGGAGTGAGTGAGTGAGGGAGTGAGTGAGTGAGTGAGGGAGTGAGTGATTGATTGAGTGAGTGAGTGAGTGTGTGTGTGTGAGTGAGTGATTGATTGAGTGAGGGAGTGAGTGAGTGAGTGAGTGATTGATTGAGTGAGTGAGTGAGTGTGTGTGTGTGAGTGAGTGAGTGAGTGAGTGATTGAGTGAGTGAGTGAGTGAGTGTGTGTGTGTGCGTGAGTGAGTGAGTGAGTGAGTGAGTGTGTGTGTGAGTGAGTGAGTGAGTGAGTGAGTGAGTGAATGAGTGAGTGATTGAGTGAGTGAGTGAGTGAGTGTGTGTGTGTGTGTGATTGAGTGAGTGAGTGAGTGAGTGAGTGAGTGAGTGAGTGAGTGAGTGAGTGTGTGAGTGAGTGAGTGAGTGAGTGAGCGAATGAGTGATTGCTTGGATGTTGCCAGAAGGGTCCTAGGGTTATGCTACCAGAGAGACATCTAGACAGATCTCATGACGTTCATATAATCCAGCATGGACTACTGGCCTTTAGTGTTTGGTTCACTAGAAGTGGAGTAAGTTGCCATGGCCTCTATTAACATGCTGGATAAAGGGAATTAGGTAGATGTCAGTAAAATGAGAGGAAGAGGAATATAGTGTTCGCTGAGGGCGCCGCGCAGCTGAACCCATGAAACGCTACGCTGGCCCTCGGACTGGAGATGTGCATGAAGACGAGCAAAGGCCAGGCTGAACATCAATCACTCAGCGTGTGTTTGTGAGACGAGCGGCGCTGGGCGTCAATAACCAGAGAGAGACAGAGCGAGACAAAGAGAGGACACAGACTGACCCGCGGGACGAGACATAGTTCTCACATAATGCTTCATGAAACTGGACTGTAAAACTGTTACTGTTGTGGGATTCACTTGAAATGACAAAACATAATTTAAAAATATATATTATGAGCCAGAGGAGTAACAGTTTTATGCATCAGGATAGATCATGACCATTGCAGTTATATTAAAAAATAATTCAATTACATTACCAGTACATTTGTACACTGTCAAAAAATAAATACATAAATAAATAATAATAACAATAATAAAATATGATCAAAAAGTCAAAGTAACATATGTTTTTTTCATTACTTAAACTCTTATTTTACTTTAACTTTTTCTTAATTTAACTTCAAATTAAGTTCTTTGTCTATTTTTTTTTTTTTTTTTAAGTTTAAGTGTTTAATATAATTGAAGTTGAAATGACTTACACAGACAATTTGATTATACTGGTTTTAATTTTTTTATTTATTTATTTTTTGCTTTTTTAAATTGTACTTAAACTTTTTTTTATTTAAATTGAAATTAAATTCCTTAAAAAAAGGTTAGTTTAATATAATTTAAGTTGAAATGACTTGCAAAAACAATTTGATTATTCCCTTTTAAAAACTTTTTTGTTTACTTTTTTTCAAATTTAAATTTTAATTAGATTCCTTAAAAAACAGTTTAATAAAATTTAAGTTGAAATGACTTGCACAGTCAATTTGATTATACTTAAAGTATTAAGTTACACTTATTATTCTTTTTTTTTTTTTATTTAAATTAAATTCCATAATTTTTTTTGTTTACTATAATATAAGTTGAAATGACTTGCACAAACAATCTAATTATTCTTTAAAAAAAAACTAAATTCAGTTGTTACTCTTTTTTTACAGTGTAAAAATATGGATTATTAGCAGGATACTGAGTTTCAATGAATTATAAAATAAATATTTTTAACAGTAACATTTTTTTCAACCTTCATGCATTGTTCACACTCTTTGGGCGGGTAAAAGACAAAACTACTGACACCCTGCATGAACTAGGATAATGACAAACAGACGCACAACTCCACTGACTATCATTAACTATACTTATGCACTGCCATGCTATCATTGATATTAAACTCCAGAACTGATATCAAATATCAGTCACTTAATCAGACACCATTCAAATATTTGAAGATATATGAACAGGGCAAAATGCAAAGCCATGTCTATCCACTGAATTATATCACAGCATTACATAAACCTTGATATCAGAGCAGGACTGAATGACAGCAGCTGCAAATATGAATCTCACAAGGGTTTTGCAGAGTCACAGAATAAATACATTGTTTTATATGCTTGTTTGTATGTTTGTTTGTTTGTTTGTTTGTCGAAGACTCCTAAATGAAATTAGGTTTAGGGTTCGTCCTCTGTGACTGTGTCTGACAGCAGCAGTGCGACCCAAAGTGTGTGAGGATGAGCTCCAATTATAAACCCTAAATCAAATTTTGACCTCTAACCCCAGCCCTAATCCTCACCCTGACCTTCACCTCAACCCCATCATTCTTCATAAGACAGGAGAACACGACGATGATGCTTCAGAAAACAAAACGCTCATTAAATTTTGCATAACACAAATTCATATTATGTTGGGAGAACAGGAAAATGTATGTGATAATATCACTTATAAACCACACACAAAATAAAACTTAGAAGGAAATTAATAATTTTATTCATTAAGGTCACATTGAATTGATTGAAAGTGACAGTAAAGACATTTATAATAAACATTTTTTATTTCAAGTAAATGCTATTGAAATGCTTTTGAACTTATTCATCAAAGAATCCTGAAATATATATTATTCATGGTTTCCACAAAAATATTGGGCAGCACAACTATTTTCAACATTGATAATAATCAGAAATGTTTCTTGAGCAGCAAATCAGCATATTATTATGATTTCTGAAGATCATGAGACACTGAAGACTGGAGTAATGATGCTGAAAATACAGCTTTTATCACAGAAATAAATTACAGTTTAACACATATTCACTTAGAAAACAGCTGTTTGAAATTGTAATAATATTTCAGAATTTATTAATGTTGCTAGGAAATATTATTCATTTAGTTAACGAGTGAGGCTTGAGTCCTGTCATTCGATGTGGTGCATTAATGCAACAAAATACACATATACGCAGATATAACGAGCATACTACACTTTTATGCTTATATATTTTTAAAATAATTAATTCAATATATTAAATAATTAATTAAGTAATGCATTGTGGATTTGTCATTGTATTTGTATTTTGATTATGTAAAAGCACTTTAGAACAACTAACTAAATAAATAAATAAATACACATACATACATATATACATACAGTACATACATTAAAAAACAAACTGAACTGAACTGACATGAATTCTTGTTTTTGCATTTATGCTGAAAAGCTTGTTTTGTGACAAATAGAGAAAGAAATTAGACATTTTTGTAATTTATTTAAAATGAAAAGAAAAAACACATGCTGTAGGAATTACAATTTCTAAATTCAAAGTAAGATAAGACTCATATTCATCTCAACTTCATTATGATTTATAAATGTAATTAACAATATTATATAATGAATAAACATTAGAGTGAGTGGTTTTACATAGTGCAGGATAAAAATGATAAAAACACATTTCAACATAAAAAAGCATAATCCCTTTTTTATTACTTACTCTGTTGAGTCTTTTTTTTTTTTTTTTTTTGCAACAGCTGACACTTTTATCTTCAAGAAGGCATGAAGTACAAACACGTGTGAGCTGTGCTGAAGATGAATCACGCCTGCTGTAATCACTCCGCACCACTAGTGGCACTCTTCCAGCCACACACAGTACTTACAGCACTTCCCTCCTCTGTGCACTATCAGACACTTCTCTGCCTAAATCCTGAGCCATCGTCTGCATTCTCTTTATCGTGGTCTCGACTAGTCAAAATGCTCCATTGGTACTGTACTGTGTCGTGCCAAGACCTGATGTCATTTTAATAACACCCTGCTGCATGATATCACCCTTATCGACGTCAAGCGAGCTATAAATATTGCATTTTATTTATTCAAATCTCTAATGTGCCTCATTTCCTGTATTGGCTAATCCCTGAGCGCTGCAATAAATATAGAGTAAAAATAGACCGGTGTAGCATTTATATTCTGGACAGACATTTGAAACGCATTATTTTATTGCTTTTTGCTGGTCATTTCTATCTAAAAAAAATTTTGGAAGTGGGTCTAATATCATTAAGAGCAGTTTGTCACAATCACGTCTAGGAACGTCAACACCGACCCTTAATTTCCAATCAAACTGCACTTTTTTAGCAACTAGGGCCTGAACCTTTATGACTCGAGTGTGGTAGAGGCCATGTTTATAGCTCTGCAGGCTAACGCTAGCCCTGTGCAGTTTTAAAGAGAGCACCTGTGCCACATAAATCTGTAACAAACTCCCCAACCAGTGTGTTACATTTCTAATAAGCGCCAGAGAGCGGCGGGCGGAGGGAAGGGGAGCGACGTGAAAAAGAATGGCTACTGTATAGAGCCATAATAAGAGCCAGCTGTGGGTCAGCCATGTTAGGGCCGCTCTGAGAGCCTGTGTGTGTGTGTGTTTGCTGGAGATTTGTACCAGGGAAGGAAAGCTGGCAGGCACATCATAAATCCTACTCATTTTGGGTTCACTCACGATGTTCGGCGGAGGGCCTCCACCGCACGGAGCAAATTGCCTGTGATTAGAGAACAAAAAATAGCCCTTCTTCCCTGTTTGCACTGTGGTCTGCTTGAGCCGCACATGTGCACAAAAACACCATTGTCTGACCAACAACACCTGCAGCTGGACACGATATTCTGAGCAATACTACCTGACTTATGTGATTTATATGCACTTGGATATGAGGATGAGGTAGCCAACATTTGGATGATTTAAATAAAATAATCAAAATAGTTTCATTCTGCATCTTCGAACCACTTTAGCACTCTTATTCACTTTAGCTTCAGCAAAAAATCATCTTATAAGATTTTTGGAGTTAATTATATGGTTAAAAAGCTCTAGATGCATCATTAAAATAATAATTCAACTAAAAATGAACATTCTCTCATCATTTACTCTCCCTCATGTTGTTCCAAACCTGTATGAGTTTCTTTCTTCTGTTGAAGACAAAAGCAGATATTTTGAAGAATGTTGGCAACTAAACATTTGACGGTAGCCATTGACTTCCATAGTATGTGGAAATACCATGGAAGTCAATGGCTACCATCAGCTGTTTGATTACCAGCACTACCATAAAGCTTCAAATTACATCTCTAATATACTAATATGCACCTTTTAGGTTTAAAAAGGTACAAAGAAAGGGTTCTTCCCCAGTGAACAGCTGAAAAGCCCCCGATATACCACTAAGTAGAATCAAAGAACAACTGAAGAACTGGTGAAACACAGTTTCAAACATAATCAGGACAAAGTAGAGGCGTTTTTAGCCTCATCAGTACTGGGGCAAAAAAACATGGCCATATTTTGATACTGTTTTGGATATAAATCAATATAAATTATCACTCTCTGCAGGACAGAGTCGTTTACAAGCTGCTCGCGCTATTGCATTTACATTTATGCATTTAGCAGATGCTTTTATCCAAAGCGACTTACATTGCATTCAAGTTACAGTTTTACATCTGATCAGCTCTTGCTTTCCCTGGGAATCGAACCCATGATCTTGGCGTTGCTAGCGCCATGCTCTACCATTTGAGCTACAGGAAAGCGCTATAAAGAGCTCTTCATCATTGACAAACGAAAGACCTTTGCACGTTTGGTTTTCTACAGTGGTTTAGGTAAATATCCACCTCATTCAGTGCTCTTTATGTTTTCTGCAAATCAACCAGTGCATGAGTGATCTGTCTTAATGAATCAAACTGAATCGTGAAAAGGCCTTTTTGCGAACCTGTCTGAGCATTCAGATCAAAAGAGTGATTCATTCACAAATCATCGCTAGTTCTGATTCTGAACAGCTGATAGAAAACACACAAGCTGATTGCTGAAATATTATCAGGAACAATTGTTCTCAGGTCTGTATATAGTAATCTCCATTAACATATGTGACCCTGGAGCACAAAACCAGTCATAAGATAATAATCTTTCCATTGATGTATGGTTTGTTATGATAGGACAATATTTGTCTGAGATACAACTATTTGTAAATCTGGAATCTGAGGGTGCAAAAAAAAAATCTAAATATTGAGAAAATCACCTTTAAAGATGTTCAAATGCAGTTCTTAGCAATTCATATTACTAATCAAAAATTAAGTTTTGATATATTTACGGTAGGAAATTTACAAAATATCTTCATGGAACATGATCTTAATATCCTAATGATTTTTGGCAATAAAAGAAAAATCAATAATTTTGACCCATACAATGTATTGTTGTCTATTGCTACAAATATACCTGTGTTACTTATGACTGCTTTAGTGCTGCAGGGTCACAAATAATGATTTAGCAATTATTTTTCTGGGGCACAGCAGTAATTAAATTTGTTTGCAGTTCATTTTGTGAGTATCAAACAGCTTGCTAAAAGTTTTCCAGAAAGTTCGCTCTGGCTGGCGTTTCGATCTATGGTCCATGGTGATTATGTAATAGGTGGATGTGGCTCTGGGGCTCCGCCTTCTTTGACATAACAATCTTCTTCAGTTAATTTCTTCTGTTCACTTTGGAGAACTGCTTTACAGATGAAACTGAAGTTGTCATTCTCATGTTTTAGTTTATTTTGTTATTGTGAGGTAAAGCGTGCTACACATATTTACATCGCATTCATGTTCCTAACAGTATACCGCTGCTCAGGTATTTAAAACATATTTTTACTCAAAAGTGAATAATTAAAAATAACTTTGCTGTGAGTATATGGGAGCCTTAAAGGGATAGTTCACCCAAAAATGAATATTCTGTCATCATTTACTCTCCCTCAAGTAGATCCAGACCGGTATGAATGTCTTTGTTCTGCCGAACACAAAGGAAGATATTTTGAAGTATTTTGAAGGAAGTTTGTAACCAGGCTGTTTTGGGGCACCATTGACTTCCATAGTAGGAGAAAAAGTACTATGGAAGTCAATGGTGCCCCAGACCTGCTCTGTTTCCCTCATTCTTCAGAATATCTTCCTTTGTGTTCAGCAGAACAAAGACATACATACAGGTTTAGAACTACTTGAGGGAGAGTAAATGATGACAGAATATTCATTTTTGGGTGAACTATCCCTTTAATGCTACAATGTTTGCAAAATGTTTCACATTTTACGAATGCAGTATCGCTCTGAACACTACATCACATTTATTAAGCTCCTTAAATCAGACGCCCCGTCCCAAACAAACCTACATGGACGAGACTGTCCAAAAGCAGTGTCCCATCTTTCTCCATTTCCCAGCTGGTGTCTCTTCATCTGCACTTCTGAGTTTGTCTCTCAACACACTTACAACATATTGAATTATCATACTGAATGATGACAATTAACACGGTTGCTTAACAAAATAACGCAATGACTCCATTTCTAATGTTAGTTAAAGGCATAACTCACCTAAAAATGAAAATTTGCTTTTAATTTACAGCAAAATACTGTAGATTGCAGGTAATAATGTTGTAAATAATGTTCGGTTTCTCGCACAGACAGACTGTTTCTATTTATAAGACCTCAGTATAACAGAAGGAGCAACAGGTATATACTGTATATATATATATATATATATATATATATATATATATATATATATATATATACAGTATATATGACGGTTTCAGCTAAAAATCATCTTCACTGTTTTACTGAAGAAACAATGAAACAATGCCACCTACATCTTGGATGGCCTGAGGGTGAGTAAATTAACAGCAAACTTTAATTTTCGGGTGAACTGTCCATTTATTAGAAGATCAATGATTGCATTATTAGGGTGTCCAATCCAGATCCTAGAGGATCACATTAATTCAATTAAACACACCTGAACCAGCTCATCCAGATCCTCAGGATCGCTAGAAACATGTTGGTAAGTTGGAGCTAAACTGTGCAGGAAGCTGGCCCTCCAGGAACAGGTTTGGACACTCTTGTATTATTCAGACCTGTAGACAAAACAACTCTTACAAATCTTGAACATTGTACAACTTTAGTGTTAGACAAATATGGATTTTGCATGGCATATGGTCTGAGGATCAAGGACGTATGGCGCACGTCCTGATAGTGCCGAGTTAGACGTGTTCCTGGGTCAACATATTTTGTTGACCCTGGAACAACATTTTAATCCAAAAATATAATCTCAAACATATTCCTACACCTAAACCTAACCTTACCCATGAGTAATCCCTAAAATCAGAGGAACTGATAGATGAATTACACTGATGTACAGGCACCAAACACTGATTGTAATCCTAAACTTCACAAAAATTATAAACTGGTTCTTGAAATCTGATTGGTTAATCACAATGTTGTTCCAGGGTCAACAAATATGTTGACCCAGGAGCACGTCGCACTCGGCAATATCAGGTTGTGCGACGTATGGCATAGTCGACATCAAACCTGGCACATCTAAAGTTGTGATGTTTTAATATGCAAATGCTTGAATGAAATTTGAGAGCTATAGCTACTATCTTAATGTATTGTGCGTTTTCATGGCATTTGTTTGTCCTTTCTGGAGCTTGACAGTCCCTGCTCACCATCAGCAGCTTGCACATTTTGCTGAATATCTTCCTTTGTGTTCCACAGAAGACAGAATATCATACAGGTTTGGAACGACATGAGGGCGAGCAAATAAAGGGTTTTCAATTTTGGATAAACTGTCATACAGTGTCAAAAGGGATAGTTCACCTAAAAAATGAAAATTTGGTCATAATTTACTCACACTCAAGTTGTTCCAAACCTGTTTGACCACAAAAGAAGATATTTTGAAGAACGATGGCAACCAAACAGTTGAATGTAATACAATGGCTACCATCAACTGTTTGGTTTACAACATTATTCATAATATATTAATTTATGTTCAACAGAAAGAAAGTTCTGTAAAAATGTACTCATTTAAGGGTGAGTAAATGATGAGAGAATTTTTATTTTTAGGTGAACTATCTCTTTAAGTATTTGATCAACCGTTGTAACTAACATTCAACCAGTCAAAATCAGTGCGCCAAAGCCTACAGTACTCGGCAAGTATTCCCAATTTCATTTTTATTGTGAGGTGTGGGTTATTTGACAACATAACAAATGTTTCACATGTAAAAATGAAATTCAGCATGTAGCAGTTACTCATGCAGAGAGTATCGCTGCTCTCTAATACAATGCATGTGCTACAACTGCAGTGAGGAAATTAGGATTGACATGCTTGTAACTTCGAACAGCTCTTCAATTCAGAATGAACACATATGACTCAAATAGAGTCTGCAGCACAGCAGTCGAAACCATGTGTGCCAGCGCTTCCCTTTAAACCTTGTTTCATGTGCGCCATTTTACAATTAGTCCACAAACCAGTAACACTTTATTATGATCGTCCACTTCAGACAGTCTACTAACAGTAAGTAACTTTGTAACTACATGTCAACTAGCAGTCATTAGAGTATAAGTAGACTGTCTGGTAACAATATAAATATACAAGGCACTTATAAATCATTTATAAATCATAGTTTCTCTACAGACTGTAGTGTCTACTGTAGTTCCTAAAGAGTTAGATACTGTTTCATTATCCCTTTGTTAACAATTTCTTAACTATGCCTAACTCATGTACAGTATTTAAACCAGTAGTAAAGGAGTTATTTAGATTATTAGAGGTAAATACATGTAGAAGTCAATAGTTCTTACTTTAGATTAGGTGGCAGAAAATACTATATTAAAAGCAATAACTTGCTTTTATTAGACATTAATTCCAGTATTAGTGAGTGTTCCTGGAATTAAGCATAAATGTCTAGCAATTCACTTTACACATAAACATTACTTAATATTTATTTACTCTTAATAACCTTTTTGGTGTTTTTTTAAGAACTATATATGAACTACATATAATATATTATGAATATAAAATATTTAATTTAACCCTATTCCTAAGTTTAAACAGAACCACATAAAAAAATGTACAGTGACAATAATGAAGTAAATGCATAAATACTGTATTAACTTTTTGATGTTTTATGAACTATATATTATAAATTCTGATTTAACCCAATCCCTATTCTTAAACATAACCACTTAAAAAAAAAAAAAAATGTAATAGGCAGGTGTCCAGTGACAATATTGAAATGTCCCGTGACAATATTGTATGTTTTTGTGATTATGCAAATGTAAATAACTGTACATTACTTATATTACAAACACATACTAATGAGATCACCTTGTTTAAATACATCAGTTAAAATACAATGAGTAAAAAAAAAAAACACACACAATCTAACGCTTTACATATTAGCTAATTAAACAATAATAATTTGTAAATTATAGTGACAACGAATGAATAACTTACTATTTGTACATAACCTATTTATTTATTAACAATGTAGAGGCTACAATGTATAAACTATGCATTAACTACGAACTAATATTTTGCAAATGATGTAAAAATATTTTCTGACTTTATAGTTATTATAAAGTGCTACCACTGTGGGCTTAATATCTGGACCCCAAAACACACTGTTCTGACTATAAGTAACTTTGCACATACTTGTCAACCTATTGTACTAACCATAAAATAACCAGTCTACTAATACTCTAATGAGAGTTAGTTGACATGTAGTTGCAAAGTTACTTATAATTATTAGACAATTGAAATAAAGCATAACCCAAAAACCTTTATCTCTCCAATCTGTAAAAAGCGAGTGCGCTAGACTGACACGGGGCTGTTTATTATTGGTAATAACTAACATGGCCCACATTCACCATAAACACGCGTGCACCTGTTGGTCGCGGGTGTCTCTGAATGCTCCACAAATGCAAACCAGACCTCGGCGGGGGCTCCCCAAAACAAGGAGCGCTGGGAACCTTACGCTTGTGGCTAAACGGGTGGCGTTCACCTCTGTCAGGCTGGAGGGTCGGGGTTAGGGCGAGGGTGACGGGGTGACGGGGTGGGGTGCCAGTAGGGATTTGGGGTGTAGAGAACTTCTCAGCCGGGCAAGAGTTCAACCCCATCACGGCAGGCCAATCTGTTCCAGACAAGCTAAATGACACATTATTGGATCCAGACCTGACATGGACGCTGTGTATATTACATTACCAGACAGCAAGCCCACTTCAGCTCATTACCTCCGCCCACAGGGAGGAGAGCGCAACAGACACGTCCAGAGAAAGAAAGGCTCTCTTTTAGCCTCTTTCTCTCTCTCTGCCGGGAAACTGTCAGATATTCCCGAGGCCGGTCTCTCGCGGAGCGATTTCTCAGAACACCCAAGACGTTCCTGGCCCGGAGGGATTTCTTCATAAAGATATCAGAAACACAAGACGGGATTCCTGTCCTCCTCTTCCTCGTCCCTCCCTCCCTGTGAAGATGAAAAGGAGGGGACGGGTTGACCAGGCCAGGGTGACGAGGTTAACTCTTTCATTCTGATATCTATTAGGTTAGCTCTGTCCCGGGGGGACCGGAGAGCATGTTATCGTGACTGGAATGAAATTTAAATTGAGCGAGGCAAAGCAAATAAAGATCTTAATTCACAAATTAAAACATTCTCAGCTATACAGATAACCAATTTAATAGGTTTTGGTAGCACTAACTGCCAAACTGTGTAAATGATGAGTTATCACATTTGATTTAATCAGGGGTTTATTTTAATCAGTCTTTATTTCGATAGTCCACTTTAGACATTCTACTAGCTATAAGTAACTACACGTCAAGTAACTCTCATTAATTTGCAATGACATGTCAACTAACTAGTATTAATATACTGTTAGGTTAGGGCTAGGAAAACTAGAATAAGTTGACATGTATGTGCAAAGTAACTTATAGTCAGAACAATTTATTTTGATGGTCCCTGCTAGTTGATATATATTTGCAAAGTTACATATAATCAGCATAATTTCTAAAGTTGGCTATCAAAATAAAGTGTTACCTTGTCCACAGAAAACAAAAGTTCAAATAAAAGTTCTTAAAATTATATACAACTTAATAATTCTAGTAGCAACAATTTTACTACAATTGTATTACAACATTATTCCAAAATACGGTCCCACTTTATATTAAGTGGCCTTAACTACTATGTATTTACATGCACTTATTGTGTACATACAAGTTTTTACATTGTACTTATATTTAACAACAACAACAACAACAAAAAAAAAACATAAAATACCTGCATGTAATTACACCTGTAATTAATTTCTGTAATTACATGTATAATTACACTGTTGACCCATCCTTTACACCTTAACCCACCCTTAAACCTACCCATATCACCAAACCTGTCCCTAACCTACCCGTATCCACCTCAATAACAGCAAAAGTGTTACGCAATACAGTATGAACACAATAAGTGCATTGTACTTATTTTTTGATGTAAGTTCATAGTAGTTAAGGCCACTTAATATAAAGTGTGACTGGCCTTTCTGTTCCTATTGGTCACACAACTTATAACTCATCCCACACAGTTTATGCTACTTGACGCGTTTCCAAACATTGTGTGGGAATGGTGTGCTGATGCTTTTCTAAGCAATCAGTTTTCACCTAACTTGTAATGTAAAAAAAAAAAAAAAAAAAAAAAAACAGAGACCAGAATATCATGGAGACCCAAAGAAGGACTCTTGACTTAGGCTAGTAAGCTACCACCCTAGCAACCGCATAGCAACGCACTAAAAACTAGTACGAGAGCTTTTTCAACCTCTCATATTTTAGCATTTTTAGAAAAGATTGTTTATGTGCAATTTTGACTGACAATTGTCAGTTTTTTGATTTTGTAATAAGCATGTTCTTGATGCTTAAGATCGCTGAATAAAAGCTTGAATCCGGGTCTGTTCCTCACAATAGTGTGGATTCTGAAGATTTGATTACTTCTGTAATTGTATGTTGTGTTTTTAAGTGTATTTCATGGTTCTGTTGTCAGTCACAGCATGACACAGCATAGCACTGATATGACAACTGAATAGAATCAAAATATTAATGTTGCAATTTCAATA
>CM041800.1:9462071-9467849 GCA_023376895.1 Aspiorhynchus laticeps
TTACTGGCATATTGGCTGTTTATTAGCACTTATAAAGCACATATTAATGTCTTATTCTGCATGATCATATTTCAGAATCTGTAATCAACCCCATACCTAAACTTAACAACTACCTTACTAACTAATAAACAGCAGATTAGGAGTTTATTGAGGCAAAAGTCTGAATTAATAGTTAATAGTTAATAGTGAGAATTGGTCCCAAAGGCATTTCATACCTTTAGAGTTTCCTACATTTTTATATATATATATATACGTCTTATTAAATGAGATGAATGAATGAATACAACTAGTTAACTGTTTATTTGTATTAAAAATAGTATATGAGTAAAAACTGTTTTAATGCATGTACCTATTAATATTATGTATTGAGTTATTTTAACTTTTAAACAATCAATATAATTTCATAGGCATGAATCTTTCATAATAAATGATTTACTTAATATTTGTGTTGTTGTTAACACTAAAATGTAAACCTTATTTAACACTTTAAAGTGTTTTATTTTTTTTATCTAAACATTGCCATCTTAACATTCATATAATTATTTAATCTCTAAACACTTATATATATATATATAAAATATTATATTGGAAATCATAAATTTAATATATAGAAAATCAAATAAAATCAAATGATATATAATTCACCATATATTAAATTAATGATTTTCATTAAAAAAATACAAAATTAATAAATAAAATAAAATCAATAAAATGCCTAACTTTCTGTCTAATAATATATATATATATATATATATAATTTTATTAATGACACTACCAAGCTGTTTTTGTTGACACAAATATTCAGCTTTTGATTCAGTAGTTGTCTAACTCGAGTCCCATTTGGCTTGACTTACAGGACCTGTCCTAGTTCAGTGTGAAAGACTGTCGGAGCTGTCGTTTTCAGCGTGTTTTCTCTGCAAACACCTCCTGAACAAGCTCTCTACCCTTCACCGAGCCGAGACCATGGACCCACCTCAGATGTTTCTTTATAAATGATCTCTCTAATCTGCTGGAGATCACAATACTCCAGCGTATTTACACTTGCAGCAGCACACAGGCTGTTCTCTCCTGCACAAATATACAGCACTTCCATTAAGAAATAATACCATTTAGAAAGAGCGGGGTGTTTTATCCGCACTTGTTGGGGAAATATGCTCTCTAATCCTCCACTATAAGAACCATCTGTGTAAATGTGGCTCTGGTGGGACGGGACAGTCACGGTGAGTGAGGAGCGCAGATTTTCTAAATAATTCACTTCAGAAGACATAATTATTATTTACCATCTGATTCATTTTATAGCATAAATATGCATTTCTTAATAAATATTTGAATGTAAAAACATGCTATTATGTCAGTGGTCATGATCAAAATATGATCTCGGTCAACAATGTCTCCACTGTAACATTGTGTTGTCAAGACAAATATGATTTCTAATAATTCATGGCACATTTACCTGTACTAAATCCAGATTCAGACACATGAATCCAGTGATACGGATCGTTACTGCTGGCGTCAGGACAATCCACATGTATCACAGAGGATCCGCTTACTAAACAAGTAATCATGAGACAAAAGTAAATAAATGAAAGAGTTATTAAGTGTCACGGGGGATTTTTCTTTCACTGTGGCTCGTCTGAAGGCTGACGGACCCTCGAAGCGTCTGTCCGCACTCGGGCCTCACATGATGACTCAAACACGTGTTGAACCCTGTTCCGCTTTTGTTGAAATTTGATGTTCCCACATAATACGCATATAAATATGCACAAAGCTTCAGAGGTTTCTTAATTTCCTGTGCGGGCCACACACAACTGCAGAGATTCCTGGGCTTCGAGCGATATTACTAAACCTGAGAAACTGTAATCTGCAATAATATGGCTCTCTTTTTCTTCTTCTGTGCAAATTCCTCGAACAAAGCTACATTCTCTCTTATGCTGTACTGAAGTGAACGTGTTTTAATGGGGGTGGACTGTTTTCTTTGTCAGTGGCTATTTTTGGAAAAGCATACTAACATACACTCTCTGCAGTATGCATGCATTTTTTATAGTACAATAATCTACTAGATTTTCTGAAATGTACAGTAGAGCAAGAACACACTGTACAGACGACTGGACACCACGGTACACTTCTCCATCCATTTCCAGTGTAAGGAATGAACCACAAATAATTACCACTACCCCCCCCCTCCATTTTTACCCCAAATATCTACTTTGATTAGACTGCCTACAAAAAAAACTGAATTCAAAAGTTTTTTTTTTTTAAATCAAAAATAGCGCCACATAATCATGCAACATGATGTGGTCATGTAACAACAATGTAGCATACAAATGTTTGAAATGAAAAAAGCATTGCATTGTAATTTATATATTACTTTATATTATTTATACACTGAAAAATAAAAATGGTGTAGAAGCATTTTTTACTCAGAAATTGGTAGTGAATTTCACAAACAATTACAAAGAAACGACAAGTTACATTGACTTAAATGTGATTTTTTTAAGTAGAAAGACTACAACAGTATTTTCTTTTAAAGTGTACTCAATAAATAAATAAATAATAAAAAATGTTTGTAAAAAATACACACACACACAGTTTTATTATTATAGTGTATTTACATATATCCTCATAGCCAGTACAGCAACCTCAATAAAATATTACAAATGATACATTCAATGAACAAGCATCTTCACAAACTTCTGTAACACATTTCTAGATAATTATTAAATGCTTTATACATTCTTAAAATCACTTAACTTCTAAACAATAAACAAAGTCTGTTACATACGTATTTGCCACAATTTTTTAACTATCTAACAGGCTAATATTTTTTTTTTTATTTAAATATTATATATATATATTTTTTTTTTTCTTTTTGGACATTGACAGCAGAAAGGGAAAAATAAACTATTATGAAGAAATGGGGAACACACACACACACACACACACACACACACACCACACACACACACACACACAAATCACTGCACTATGGTCCCAACAACAGATATGCATTTATATAAATGCACTACTTCTTTCTGTTTATCAGAAAGACAATCTGTCCAGGAATTAAAATAGAACATAGCAAAATTAATCCTTAAGAAATACAAAACAGGAAAGAAAAACAAGGCCAAAAACTTTGTTCGCTCAGTCACAAGGCAGTCGATCACATCTCAGACCAGAAGAAGAAGCCACGGCCTGAAACCCAAACCTGCTCCCTGAATGGCCAAAGGTGGAAGCATCTGAAGAACGTGCTGAGATGTTAAAAACAGATGGAAGGACCATGGAAGCGCCGCAGCGTCACGGCCACCTGATCTGCCCCGTACCCACAGCAGAGCTCCACAGCCCAAAAACAGTGCGCTTATTGTCCACGAGAAGGACGAACTGCTGTTTCTTAACCTTCCAGATCCTGAGCTGCTATATAAAGCTCTCCTGGGTCACACTTGGATTCTTAATGTAGTTTTAATGCTTTGACCCCGTACCCTTTAATGGTCCCTGTGCAGTTGTATTATGAACAAGGAGGGTACAGTATGCTGGATATACAGCGGGTGGAAGTGTGTGGTTTCAGGGACGGGACCAGACTATTAATGCATATTGGAACAGGAAACGTCATTTAGCTTATTCATAAATATCTGCATGACCTAAGGTGCTCATTTCTACTCGCAAACTGCAGGATGTTGGGAAATAACTGCGTTCTGTCAGCCCACCTCCCCGAATGGTGCATAAATGCCACGAAACCCAGCGGCTTCTGATCTCACGGTTGAGATCGCTTGATGTGGGACGTTACATTTTCACCCCACAAAACAGGGCTTCTTTCTAGGCCACCACCTCCAGATCTCGGGCGGCTCTTGGACTTCAAAGTCTGTCCGCGGCCTGCGCTTCCCCACGGGTTTGGTGGGAGGAACAGACCGGGTCTTTTTCTGGAAGTGCCACAGGACGCAGTCAGGCATCCACACCTGTGTTTGCTTCCCTCCACACTAATTAAACCACTGATGCCATTTCATTTGCAGCACACTGGCTGCATTTATAAGAACTACAAGACGTGAATGAAAGTCTTCAATGCACTTTGGAGTTTAAGAGGGTCTAGCTACTCACTGCATATCTTATTGAGCAACAAAAATTAGTCAATAGTAATTAAATCAATCAATAACTATATATATATTTTTGTACTTTTCATAGGATCTGCTTACACCCCACTGATGGATTTGTTTTTTTGCAAAACTCAAAATCTCAAAAAAAAAAAAAATAATAATGTTCCTATTCATACAATTTCCACCAGTTTCCAGCTGAAATTAACAATAGTTGCAGCAAAACACCAATTACTTGTATTCCTTTTTACACAAATTATGATTACAGGAGAAGACTATCAATTAAAAATAAGACTTATTTTTGCGTAGTTCCTTACACAATACTATGTAAAAACCTCAAAACACTAATACTGTAGAGCATGATTTGTAAATGAATACAGTTTGACATTTGCATGACATAACCAAATTCATATGTATGGCTTTTCTGACATAGTAAACTTGCTCGGTAGCGCACCTGGTACAGCATTGCACTTGGGATATGGAGCATTTGGGTACAAGTCCCATTAAACATGAGCCATAATACAGACTTTAAAAATGAAATTAAGACTTGAAGAAACCTGATCTACAGACTTGAAGAAATCTAAAATGGCATTGTTGCTTGGCTTGCTTTGTTTTTATTTCATCTTTGATTTTGATAACACTATTAGTTAGATTTAGTGCTGGCGGTACTTTCATTTCAAACATGTTAGAAAAATAACTTTTTAGTGGCACTCGCTGGACATTTAATTTCTGTGCTGCAGTGACATATACAACAACTAACGTAAAACAATATTTTAAAATTTAAAAAAAAATATTCACATTCATCTGTTTCAGATAGAACTGAACTTGGTTTTAGCACCACTCACTGGAAATTTCACTTTAAAAGTCATGTGAAACATACAAGAAACAACGCAAAATACAAATAAATCCTATTTAATGTTCTTAATGTGACATATTTCTACCTGGAACAGGTTTTTCAACAAGAAAAAAAAAAGGAAGATGGAACCTGATTTTATCCATGAATTGATTGGTGGGTGAAAAGTGTCTTCTACAAAATTCACTAAATATTAATTTAGAAGTTGCTAGTAAATATCACAAAAAATTACAAAGAAACACCAAGTAACACATGCATTAAGCGTGAAGTAGAAAACCGAAATATTATTTTCTTGTTAAACATATTCCAGTAATCTTTGTTTTACCTCCAACTTTAAAAAGGATTTTTTTACCGTGTATTGTGGTTAAATGGGAGGAGCTGCAAACACCATGATTTGATAATGTCAGCAGGAAAATAAATTTGCACGAAGGGATGTCAGATTACAATTTTTTATTTTTATTTTTACAATTAATAGAAGGAACATCATGTTTCCCACTGATGACACACAATGTGCAGAACAGCTCATCTGCTGGTGTTTGTGTGAAAATGTAATGAAGTGTGTATAGTGAATCACAGATCTGGAAAACATGGTGGTGAAACAGTTTTCTCACTCAGAAATTGCTAGTGAATCTCACAAACAATGGCAAAGAAACGCCAAGCAACTAAATTAAACTTGACACTTAGTAGAATAGTATAAAAACCGAAACAGTATTTTCTTATAAAACATACTCCGATAATCTTTCAAATTTAGAAAAACCTTTATTTTTTTTATGGTGTGTAATGTTTAACCATGTTGTGTATTTTACGAGATGAACAATAGCAGCATGTTCTAAAGCATAACCC
>CM041800.1:9467949-9477949 GCA_023376895.1 Aspiorhynchus laticeps
GAGCCGTTTGAAGAAACTCAGAGATGTTCTTCACAGAAAGATGGCCGTTTTGAGAGCAGTCAGACATCAAATACAGAGGAGGTCCTGTCCCTACCATTATATTCTCTGCTTATTCATGAATAACACAACATCCAGACAGCCTTCCATCACTAGTGAAATCTGCAACTATCTTAATGTTCGATCGGGACCGTGGGACTGAACATCTACTGGTAACGAGTGACATGATGAGAGTAGATGTCCAGCATCATTTATTCGTCAGGAGTGAAATCAGGCCGAGAGGAGCAGGGAATGAGCTGAATGCAGATTGCAGGAGTTTAAATAGCTCCCGCTGAAATTGGGCACTTTACACTCTGGCAGTCGCCCAGCAGAATAAATCATGGCCCGTCTGGAGGGGCATAATATCTGAAGCAGCGAGCCACGTGAAATACTCACTTCCCTGGGAACCGTCTTTGCCCTGGCATTTGGAAACGAGCCGGAAACATTGAGATGGCAGGGTCGATGTTTGTCAGCGGATGACGTTCACTTCTCTTTATCAGTTCCCACAGACGCTCTGCACCAAAATATTGATGTATGCCTGAAGCTGTTTTGCCATATACTGAATTAGTAAATGTGAAATGCATTTCAAAATGTATTTTAGTTGTGATAATTATACACCTCGAGATCATACTTTAACAACTTCTACCCAATCTAACCAACAACTTGGTTTAGGTATTCCAGATGATTCAATTCAATTTTATCAAATTGACTCAAATAAAAAGGTAATTTATCCATGTCGCCACATAAAGAACATTTTAAATGGTTAAATTAAGTGAAAACATAGTATTTCAGAAAGTGCAGCATTTATTGCAGTGCTCATATGGGTGATGTGAAGTCGAATATGACTTACTGTCTGGTTCTGAAACAGGTATTGTGTACATTTAACGAGAAACCTTTTTATGTTTTTCCTGTTCAATTGAAAAAGCAATGGTGTTTTAGGAGAAAATTACATCCAACGGCCCTTTAGCTCCATTATACTGTACTCTGATTATGATTATGAATTATGAATGAGGGGCTAAATATTACAAAATGTTGGTTTACAAAAAAAATAAATAAAAAATAATAATAACACTAATAATAAAAATAATAATAATGAAAACATACAGCACTGCATAACATACAGCCCTGAAACAACAAAGGAGTATGAGCATAACTGGCTGAGCAAATATGGTTCAAATGAGTCAGACAACAAATGTAATAGTTATTTTTAATCACAAAGTCTGTTTCCAATATCAAAAACAATTTGCATAAACAGTTTAACACGTGCAGTTATAGCATATAATGTGAATATCATTATGAAGGGTTATGAAGGGTTAACAGGCTTGAGTGCTAACAATATATATATATATATATATATATATATATATGGTTTTGATTGCTTCTCCTCATTTGTAAGTTGCTTCGGATAAAAGTGTCTGCTAAATGCCTGAATGTAAATGTAGTGTTGAAGCAACACAAAATGAAAAAATCAAAAAGAGTGAGGATTTTATTATCACAGTGATTTGGTCTCATAGTTATGAAATGAAGATCATCACTGCTTTACCAAGTCAAACAATCTTGTTTGTTTGCCTTTAGATATTTGTAATGCCTGCCATTTAATCAGGGCCGTTGCTAGTGGGGTGAAAGGTGGTGACAATTCTAGGGGCCCCCACTGCCCAGGGGGCCCCACAAAATCCAGGAATTTTACTACAGTATATAGGCCCATGTTCTGTGAATAATTCTAATATTTTATTAGTTGTATAACTGAGATATTATGAAAACCACAAAAAAAGCATGCAATTTGGTTCCATGCTTGTATATTGTCCAGTATATGATATGTGTGTGTGTGTGGGGGGGGGCCACATCAATATTTTTTCAGGGCGCCCCCAATCCTCTAGCTACGGCCCTGCATTTAATAACTGCTGTAAACTGTGTTTTGTATTTAAAGTATGTAATATGATGATGTTCAAGGAATGTTTTTTTTTTTATTTATATATATATTTTTAAATTAATATATATATATATATATGTATATATTTTTTTTTTTTCTTTGTGAGAACAAAATAATGACAACAAGTGTTAAGTTAGTGAGTGTGAAAAAAATGCCTATGGATTTTCATGACTATCTTTTGAGAATGTGATTATAGTATTTTCCCTTTACATGAACTGTCAAATTCACAGTACATATTCATTGAGACATTTTTATTCTTCCATCTCCAGAGGCGGACAGTAGTGAAGTATTTTTACTCTGCTGTAAAAGTTTTTTTTAATTGTCAGTACTTTATCGGAGGGTTTTTCTTCAGAAAGCTTTACTTCACTACATTCCAAAGCATAATGTTGTACTTTTTACTGCACTACGTTTCATATTAAATATAATTTAATACTTAAATACATTAGAAATCTATTACTTTCTTACTTTTACTCAAGTAAAAGTAATTCAAAGATGTACTTGAGTACAAGAAAGTACTACATTTTTAATGTTCTTAAGAATTAAAGGTAAAACAAACAACAACTTTTATTTGTGAAATGTAGTGCAGTAAAAAGTATGATATTATGCTGTGGGATGTAGTGAAGTAAAGTTTTCCAAAGAAAAACACTCTGATAAACTACAGATACTTTTTAAATTTAGAGTAAAGTAAAAATACTTCACTACTGTCCGCCACAATACTGTGACAAAAAGCTACTTCTTGAAAAAAAACAAAAAAAAAAAAAAACAGTTTGAAATATTTATTATATTTTTCATAATTTATGTTATTTTTCATTGATTTACCAGCTCAAAGGTCTAGTTTCAAATAGTTTGTTTGCCTTTAAACATTCGTGATGCTTAAACTATTACAATCTGTGTTTTGTATTTAAATGATATAATACAGTGATATTCAATAAATGATTTACTATGAGATCAAGCTCAGTGATGCTGTTCAGACAGAAGTGCATGTTAGCGAGTTTGGAGAATCTGCTTTGAACTTTCTTGACTTTTCTTTTTTGTTTAGGCTCCCAGTGTTAGTTAGTTAGTAGCCAGTCTGTCTGTTAGTTAGTTGTTGTGTGTGGGCGGTGAGGAGAGCAGAGAGTGTTGTCTGAGGCTCTGAGCTGATGAAATGAAATCCTCCGGCTGCTGGAACGAATCGATCGGAGCGGGTGTCTGTGAGAGACGTCTGCCAGCCTCCTTCACCTTCACTGGAGCCGCGGGGCCTGGCTCAATCTGAGCGTGACGTCCTCCTCCACTCACAGTGTCAGTGTCATGACTGTACATTAGATAACAGAATAATACACTGTAAAATTTACGGTAAAAAAAACAACAAAAAAACAGCAGCTGTGGTTGCCAGAATTTTACCGTAAAAAACACTGTAGCAACATTTTAGTTTTTATGGATTGTACTTAAATTTACATTTAAAAAACGTAATTTAATTAACTGATATAATGTTAATATACCAACCTATTGAAGTACTGCAATCTGTTTTGTACCTTTGTAATACGCTGATAACTACCAAAAGCAGGCGATGGGAGGTGATGAGAAAGTCACATGATGAACCAAAGCCCATCACAAGCAGCTTTTAAATACTAACATATACTGCCCTCGAAAAGTTTGGAAACGCCCTAGAAAAGTTGGGTTTTGGACAATATCACACTTCCAAGCTTGACCACAAGCACACTTCCAAGCTGTGCAAATCCAATTTGGAGAGGAAACAGTCAGCTGGCATCATGTCCGTCATGGAATGGCCTCCCCAACCCAACTGAGCTACTAGGAACTGGACCGTGATGTCCGTAAGAAGTGTCCAACCAGTGTGAATCATCTTTGGGCAATCCTTCAGGAGGCTTGGAGTAATATATCAAGTCAATGTTTGAATAAACTGACAGCTCGGATGCCCAGATTATGCAGAGCTGTAATAGCTGCTAATGGTGGATATTTTGATGAAGCCAAAATGTAACTTTTTTTCTATGTATAAATTGTTTATGTAATAAAATATGTTTTCGTAATTTGTGTTGTCCCTTACCAGTGCAAAATTATCACAAATGAAAAAGGATTCATGCCAATATTGTCCAAAACCCCACTTTCTAGGGCGTTTCCAAACTTTTGGAGGGCATAGAAGGTGCACAGTATCATTCACACAAACACTAAACACCGTCATGGTATCACACATTAAACTGAAATAATGAAATAGACATTAATTTAACAACATTAGATGTAACATGCAGCCCTAATGTACACAACTGATTGATTCAGCAATATGAAATACTATTTTTGGGTTACACTTTATTTTACAGTGTCCTTATTACACATTTACATGGTCAAGGTTAGGATTAGGGTTTAGTGTAAGGTCATTGCATGTAATTATGTATAATTTACTGTTATTACTATAGTAAGTACATGTAACATATATGTAACAAGGAGACTTAAAGTGTTTAACAAGTAAAGTAGACTTTATTTAACAAGTAAAATAAAGTGTTGCCTATTTTTGACTTAAATAAATCCGGTTAATTTAGATGTTTAAATAGATTTTCCTAAAGATAATCTGGGTACAAACATAACTATCTGTGAATGTTCATTTCTGTCTTTTTTTTTTTTTTGCTATGATTATTAGCCTAATGTCTCCTCTGCTGCACTTGCAGCATTGCTATATATAATTCTATGATATAAATGAGCTCAAAGTCCCTGCAGTGCATTGATGTCACACATGGCTCATCATGAGTTGTTTGATATCGTTCATATTCTGTGCTGTGAGTGTTGAGTCTCAGTCGCTTGAGTTCCAGCTGCTGCTGTGATCTCACACTAACCCTGTTGTTTATATCGGGACACAATTAAGTTGGGGCCGAGCCGAGAGTCCCAGAGAGAGCATCAGGAGTGCAGGACAGAGACTCAGGTTTCAGCAGCTCCTCTCGCTCTCCTCTGCACATTACTGAGCTTATTAAACACCCATACGCAATTAAACAACTGACTTTACTTTTCCTTAAGACTATTTACAGTAGCAAAGAGGCAAACACAGAAAGATTGCTGTAATACAATTATTTTTGGTAAGAAACAGGCTACATATATATCTGTGCTGTATATATATATGTGTATGTATGTATTTATTTTATTTTATTTTATTTATTCCTTAAAGCTGCCATGAATCAGCATATTCTCAAGCAATTCAACATTTCTGTTCAAGTTTCCTTACAGTTCAAAGCTGATTTTTCAAATGTCAATGACATGAAGAATAAAATTAATAGTGATATTCTCTCCAGATGCACATTTTATTGAAAGCCAGCAATGAAATTATTGAGCGAGTTTTTGATTATTTCTCATGCTGCAGAGATAATAACCCTGAATACATCTGTTGAAGCCCTCTAGTGGGCCGATTATATGTGAACACTCAGCCACTTCGTGTATTTTAACAATAACTCAAATATGGTATATATTAACCCCCTTAATTTACATGCACCATGAACAAAATACACATTTACACAAAACATCATATGATAGGTTTCATAATAATAAATAATTAAAGAGTCAAAGATAAATGGTAATAGTGACCACGACAACAATACTTGAACATGTTGGTAACACTTTATTTTAGTGTCTCTCAAATAGTTGCTTATTAGCATGTATATTACTAGAATATTAGCCATTTTTTAGTAGTAATTAAGCACATATTAATGCTTTATTCTACACGACCTTATTCTACATCCTTAATCATACCCAATAACTAAACTTAACAACTACCTTACTAACTATTAATAAGCAGCAAATTAGGAATTTATTGAGGGAAAAGTCGTAGTTAATAGTGAATAAGTGTTCCCTATTCTAAAGTGTAACCAAAATGGTTAAATGATAACTAATGGCTGTCATTATTTTACTTGTTTTTTTTGTTTTTGTAATAAATAAATGTATAAATAAATAAATAAACTTTAAAATATGTAAAAATAATCAACAAAAACAATCAAATCAGAGCCAAATTGTGTTGAGCTCCATCTACATGACAGACATTTTTCAAACATCCACAAGTCAACATATGAAGAGTTCATTTGCAAAAGCAGAAAACGTACTCGGTTACTGTCGTAACCTCAGTTCCCTGAGATACGGAATGAGTACTGCGTCTTGATAAAGACGCATATGGCGAAACGGCTGTTTCGCCATAGGATCCTCAGGTTACTTCGACTGAAGCGACGACTGAGACGTGCAGCTACCTGGCACGGCAAAGTACGCAGTACTCGTTCCGTATCTCAGGGAACTGAGGTTAAGACAGTAACCGAGTACGTTCCCTGTCGATACTCCACTCGTACTGCGTCTTGATAAAGACGCATATGGGAACTCAATTCAATCATGCCGTGCAAGGGTAGATGAACGACTGTATATACCTCCATAAGCATTAATGCCTATAGGGAAGTGAGTAGTATACTCCAGGCTAAAACGAGCTAAACTCATAGAGGTCATGCTCGGCCTGGGTGATCGATCCATATGACTCCTGTATACTCGGTTCAAAACCGGAGTATGCAGGGTGCCAATTAGAGAGCCTGAGCGCATTGCGGTCAAGAAGTCTCTGACAGGATTGTTCCCACAGTGTATGCATACAAGCTCATCTAAGCAGAGAGGACTCTGGCCTGTAAGACCGGTATGTCCAGGTTATAAAACCTAGCAAATGTGGACGGCGTGGCCAAGCCAGCCACCGCACAAATCTCTGTAATGGACACACCGCTAGACCACGCCCATGACGAGGCGATGCCTCTTGTCGAATGGGCTCGTACTCCAATGGGGCATTGCAGGCCCAAAGAAGAGTATGCCAGCATGACAGCATCCACTATCCACTTAGAGAGTCTCTGCTTCATGACCGGATGCCCTTTGGCGCGGTTACCGAAGCTAACAAAGAGTTGTTCCGTACGCCTAAAGGGCGCGGAATGCTCAAAGTAGATTCTCAGAGCTCTGACAGGGCATAACAAGGATAACTCCCTGTCCTCCTCAGACGGAGTAAGCGCGGAGAGTGTGATGACCTGAGCTCTGAACGGGGTTGAAAGTACCTTAGGTACGTATCCATGCCTTGGTTTCAGGATGACCTTGGAGTCGTTGGGCCCGAATTCCAGGCAGGCAGGGCTAATAGAGAGTGCCTGCAGGTCTCCAACTCGCTTAACCGACTCTAGTGCTAGTAGCAGAGCAGTTTTCAGTGAAAGTTACCGGAGGTTCGTAGACTGTAGTGGCTCAAAGGGAGGGCCCTTCAAGGCCCTCAGTACAGTGGGCAGATCCCATGTAGGGACAGTAAGGGGCCTCGGTGGATTCAACCTCTTGTCTCCCTTCAGAAAACGGACAGCTGAGTTGTCTCTGCCTACCGATTGGCCTGCTATAGGGGCATGAAAGGCCGCTATAGCTGCTACGAACACCCTGAGTGTGGAGTGAGAATGTCCTTTATCTAGCAGTTCCTGCAGAAAGGACAGAACCACCGCTATCTCAGAGGTAGAGGGCTTTTCACCACGGTTGAGGCACCAAGTGGAGAAAACAGACCACTTAAGGGCGTAGAGGCATCTCGTAGACGGGGCTCTAGCCTCAGAAATGGTGTTTAACACTCGCTCTGGGAGGCCGGTAGGCTCCCGTCGAGCGGCCAAAGGTGGAGAGCCCACAGCTCGGGTCGAGGGTGCCATATTGTTCCGTTCGCCTGAGAGAGGAGATCCCATCTCAGGGGCACGGGCCAGGGGGCTACTGTCAGCAGCTGAGTTAGCTCTGACACGCCTGATGACCTGTGGAAGCAGGGCGATCGGGGGGAATGCATAAAGGAGGAGGTTGGGCCAGTTGCGTCCCTGTCCTTCGAATAATAAGTTGGGCAGTGAGAGCTGTCTTTGGAGGGGCGAAAAGGTCTACTTTGGCCTTGCCAAAGGTCTTCCAGATCTTCTGAACCGTCTGCGGATGGAGCATCCACTCCTCCGAGGGGACATTCCTCCAAGATAACATATCCGCTCCTTGGTTCAATCTGCCCGGCAGGTGTGCTGCCCTCAGCGAGCACAGGTTGAGCTGAGCCCATTCCAGAAGGCGCTCTGCCAGAATGTCGAGGAGACACCTCCCTGGTGATTTATATAGGACACCACATGTTGTCTGAGCGACACTCGTCGGCTGGGAGACAGTGCGCTCTAGGCGAAATTGACCCTGAGCCCCAGGCGCTCTAAGTGGCTGAGGAGGAGGGTTCTGTGCTAAAGTAGCTCCACCTCTGGCTGGGCCAGAATGAGCCAGTCGTCGAGGTAGTTGAGAATGCGGATTCCCATCTGTCTTAGAGGGGAAAGAGCTGCGTCCATGCACTTTGTAAAAGTACGGGGGGCCAGAGACAGTCCAAAGGGTAGGACCGTGTACTGGTAAGCCACTCCCTCGAAGGCGAATCTCAAGAATCGTCTGTGATGGGGGGCTATCTGGATGTGAAAGTATGCGTCTTTCAGGTCCAGAGAACAGAACCAGTCCCCTGTGCGAATCTGCGAGAGGATCTGCTTCAGCGTGATCATCCTGAACGGCCGTCTCTTGAGGGCGTGATTCAGGCGTCTGAGATCGAGGATGGGCCGGAGGCCGCCATCCTTTTTGGGGACGAGTTCTATGGCTCCTTTTCCCAGCAACGTCATCATCTCTTAGCGCAGAACGCGAGCGTTCTCGCCCTGCACCGAGGTGGAGACCACGCCGCTGAAACGCGGGGGTCTTCAAGCAAATTGAAAGTTTTATTAGCTTGTTTTATTATCCCCATAACCCAATCTGACACTCCGGGGATGGCCTGCCAGGCCTCGGCCCGCGTGGCAAGGGGTTGGATAAACTCGAGTGGCCGGCTGCACGGAGGCAGGGCACTCGTGAGGGACGGAAGAGGAAAACTGCTCTCTTTTTGAGAATTTTTGTGTTTTATTTAAAAATTTTTCCACTATCACAGCGGATGGTTGCATGGGCCCTTGTACGGGCCCTGTATTTGCAACAAACACAATTACCTCTGCACCCGGAAAAGAACGGGGTGAAAAGAGGTTATCTAAGAGAGCCTGTTTGGTGGGCGGTCCGGCCGTGGCGGGACTCGACCCTCTCCTCTTCCTGTCCTGCAGATCAGAAGGACGCCGGAGGCGCAGGGTCCAACGCTATCCTGGGTCGGGGGCCCTGACGCTTCGGAAAGGGGTGGCGTCTGGCTCAGCGTGAACGCCCTCGCGTCTGCTGAGTCTTGGCAGGCTGAGGGGCGGAAACGGCAGGTGCAGGCTTCGCGGGCTGCTGAGTCGGCGCAGTCTTGGGGCGACTCTGAGCAGCTGCTGAGCTGGAGCGCTTGGGCAGGAAGTGTCGCATAGCCTGTGACGCCTTCTGTGCTTCTGTGAAGCGCTCAGCAAATCCTTCCACCACAGGTCCAAAGAGGCTGCTGGGGGAAATCGGAGCATCAAGGAAGGAGACCTTGTCCACGTCCTTAATCTCCGTCAGCGTGAGCCACAGGTGGCGCTCGAGCACCACCAGGCTGGCCATAGACCTTCCTATGGCTTGGGCGGTGGTCTTGGTGGCTCGCAAAGCCAGGTCTGTTGCACTTCTCAGCTCCCTGAGAGTTGCAGGATCAGGCTCAGACTCGTCTATGGCAGAGAGGAGTTTTGCCTGATAGACCTGTAGAACCGCCATGGAGTGGAGCGCCGAAGCCGCCTGTCCAGCTGAAGCGAAGGAGCGTCCAGCGAGCGCTGAAGTGGTCCTGCATGGCTTGGATGGGTGGCTGGCCTTCGCCTTCCAGCCGATGGCAGTGGGTGGGCAGAGATGTGCAGCCACTGACTCGTCTAGTTGAGGCATCCTCTCATACCCCTTTTCTTCAGCGCCGTCAATTGTGGTGAGGGCGGATGAAGCAGAAGTACGGAGGCGGGCAGAGTAAAGGGAGCGCCAAGATCTCGTGAGCTCGTTGTTAACTTCAGGGAAGAACGGCGAGGGTCGTTGCTGAGGGGCCTGACGGCGCCCCCGCAGGAACCACTCATCCGGATGGCTGCGAGAGGGCTCCTCTGGTGGAGACCACTCCAAACCCAGCTCTTCAACCGATTTTGA
>CM041800.1:9482949-9507949 GCA_023376895.1 Aspiorhynchus laticeps
TTGTATTTGTTTGAATTTATTCTATTTTTTTTTTTCAATTCATATTGCATTATTGGCATGACATACTTAGGTACAAAGCATTGTAATTTACAATTAAATATGGTAAATTCTCTCTCTCTCTCTCTCTTTCTGGTACATGGTATAAATACCATGGTTTGCTTATTTTTTGTTTGTGCAGGCAAGAATGGCGATCTGTCACGTGAAGGTAAACTAAATGGTATGTGGTCAACTGATGAAGTGTTCATTTTAAAGGATTTAATAAAATCAAGGATAAAGGTGGAGTATGCTTATTATCAAATGGTTAGAGATATTGAGACTTTTAACTATACTTGAGGGGTGAACAAGTGTTTGTGTGAAACTGATATTCATGGTTCTTTGCAAATTTATGTCTAACTGTATTTTATGCATTGGTAATATATTGGTTTGTTTTTAAACTCAGTGTAGTTTATTTTATTAATGGTGGGTACTGTGTTTAGATCTTATGCAATTATATATTTAAAAAAAAAAATTGTAATTAAAGATTTGTTTAAAGTCTCTCTCTCTCTCTCTCTCTCTCTCTCTCTCTCTCTCTCTCTCTCTCTCTCTCTCTCTCTCTCTCTCTCTCTCTCTCTCTCTCTCTCTCTCTCTCTCTCTCTCTCTCTCTCTCTCTCTCTCTCTCTCTCTCTCTCTCTCTCTCTCTCTCTCTCTCTCTCTCTCTCTCTCTCTCTCTCTCTCTCTCTCTCTCTCTCTCTCTCTCTCTCTCTCTCTCTCTCTCTCTCTCTCTCTCTCTCTCTCTCTCTCTCTCTCTCTCTCTCTCTCTCTCTCTCTCTCTCTCTCTCTCCTCCAGCGGTCGTATCACACTCCTCTCGTCCTCTCACTCCTCACTCCTCACGCAAGAAAGCTCACATTGCAACCTGTGACCCTCACACACACACACACACACACACACACACACACACACACACACACACAGATATACATCCTGGTTTCCATTTATTGTGGGTTCATTCCATATAAGTATAATGTTTTTTTTCTGCTGTAGAAACTGTATTTCTACCCCCTTCCCCAAATCCTACACCTAAATCTACCCCTTACAGAAAACACACTGTGTCGTTAGATTTTCAAAAAAACTTCATTATGTGTAATGTATAAGCTTGTTTCCCTATGGGACCAAAAAAAAAATGTCCCCACAAGGTCAAAATCTACTGGTATTACTATACTCATGGGGACATTTGGTCCTCATAATGTAGGGAATACCACACACACACACACACACACACACACACACACACACACACACACACACACACACACTCTCTCTCTCTCACACACACACACACACACACACACACACACACACACACACACACACACACACACACTCACACACAGACAGACACACAGACACACACACACTTTAAACATATTAATGATAGGAGTTGATGGAACACATTTCATTTATCACTGCTTATTTATCTGTCATCATAAAAAAAAATATATATATATATATATATATATATATATATATATATTTTTTTTTTTATTTTTTTATTAGAACCTATTAACTACTGTTCATCTGTTTTCATTAAAAATATTAGGAACTATTAGACTATTAGAAAAATATAGACTATGTATAATATATATATAAAAATATATAGATTATTATTAATTTCTTTTTTTTTTTTTCCTTTATTTTACTTTCTTAATTTAACTATTTTGATTCTCGGTGAACACTGGTTAGCTGCAGCTACTTTGGCAATACAAATATTATTTCATAAAACTTTTATTCTGAACAATAGGTAAACAAATAAAAAATTTGCAGCAAATGTACTAAAACAATATTATTTTTATAAATTTGTCATTTTCACAATGTATTACAATAATAATAAAAAAAACATTTTAAAAAATCATAAATAAAAAATAAAATAGATCCAGACTTACTTTTCATGTAATTTAAAAAATAAAAATAAACAGTAAAAATTGTTACATATAAATTGTTTGTAAGTAACAAATAAAAATGAAAATAATAATTAACTGACAATGCCAGTATTCCCTATGTGACAGCTCACATTGTATGGTATTTAGTGTAAATAGTTATCTTTCTTAATAGTTTTTGTTTTCAGTTATGTACACTACTGTAAGGTTTTATATTACATCTTATGTTGTTAAATTAATGTCCATTGCATTATTTTAGTGTTGTGTGTGATACTATGATGTTGTTCTGTATTTGTGTGTATGACACTGTGCAAGCACTATATATTAGTATGTACTTAGTATGGACTTACAGTTTAAACTGTCAAATTTACATATTGATTTGTAAACTTTTTTTTGTTTGTTTTTCAATTTTTACTGTATTTTTGCAGTTTTGTTCTGTAAAAACAGCAGTTTTTATTTTATTTTATTTTATGGTGTGTGTTATTGTGAGCATGTCTTACCAACATTGTATTGTTGACACTGTTTATTCATGTTCTTATGTTAATAAGTGGGTAGACATGCATATATTTTCTGGAATTTGTGTATACATTTTATTTATGTCTATATGTGTGTAGGTGTGTATATGTGTACCTGTGTGCCTGTGTGTGTGTGTGCGTGCCCCAGCACATCTGGCCTTTATATCAGGGCTTTAATTAATCCTGAGTGAAGGCCAGGCAGTGACAACTAAACTGGGTAGACTCCAGCAGTGGACAGGCCTTGATTTATGATGGTCGAGCCCCAACCAACACTGATTTATTTAAGAAAGAGACAGAGAGAGAGAGAGAGGGGGCAAGCGGCGAGGGAGGACAGAGTCTCGGTGCGGAACAGAAAGGTACTGTTTGCTGAAGGAGAGAAGAAAACGAGGGAAAAAGTGAGAGAGGTGGTGCTCTGTGAGAGGTGCCCCCCATTCACTGGGGCATCAGACACAGCCAACACATACAGACAGCTTTCCTTTAACACAAGAGCCACTGGGAAGGAAAGCGTACTGTATATCCTGTTGGTACAAGACGTCTATTCTTTACAATGTACCTCAAGGTCTTTCAAATCTACACTTTTTTTCATATTTATTATTCACAAAGTAGATTTAAAGTGCTCGCAAGGCAGGAAAAGTACAGAGTTCAAGTTTTAGGTAAGGCTGTGTGTAAGTGAAACGTAAGAGAATATTGAAAGGTTTCACTATTTTTGCAGTTCAGTTTCATGATGCTGTAATTACACTTAAAAGGTAAAGTTCACTCAAAATGGAAATTCTACCATCATTTATTCCCCCTCATGTCGTTCCAAACCTGTATGACTTTCTCTCTTCTGCAGAACACAAAAGAATGTTGGTAAACAAACAGTTTAAGTGACCATTGACTTGTCTTTGGTCCCACTTTTTATGAATCACTATGTAAATACATTTAAATTAATCATTTGGTGCAATGCGCTTATTCTGTACATACACAGCTTTACATTGTACTTATATATTAAAAATACCGGCATGTATTACATCTGCAATTAACTTCTGTAATTACATGTATAATTACATTGTTGACCCATCCCTTACACTTTAACCCACCCTTAAACCTACCCACACCACCAATCCAAATGGACTAAACTCACACCATTGGTTAAACCAGTTGTTCTGTGGTTGCTCTTTCAACAACACAATGTTTGAAAGCATCTTAAAGAAAGTTTTACACTTTTTGGGAGAAAAAAAAATCAGATGTACTTAGTTGTTTCCATATATTAAACTCGAATAAGAGGAAAAATAACATTAAAAATACATTCTTTCAATGAATGTGTGTGTGTGTGTGTGTGTGTGTGTGTGTGTGTAGATAGGGGTGTAATGGAGCTGTGCTGATGGAAAAGTCTCCCACAGGTCTGATTCCTGGTCTCTCCCAGCACAGAGTGTCGATGGAGGGTCTTCCTCCTCCTCATCTCTCATTTCTTATCTCACCGTCAGATGTGGTTTTCTCCTCTCTTTCCCCCTCACTCACACTCCTGATTTCTCATGGTAACATAAATCACCCCGTTCCTTGCTTTACCACCTCATGCTCATGTCATTATGGTTTCTTTGGTGAACGAATCAATAGAGAATCTTTGAAAACCACTAAATATGAATTTAAACGGACAATGAAACTATTATTGCCATTATCGACTGAACTTCTAAAATGATTTTTTATTTGCTGAACCTCCACTAATAACAGCACTTCCTTCAAACAGAGATGAATCTGGCTTAGAAGGCTTCTGATCTAAAGGGAATGGGTAACATGGTAGACATGATGCATTTTTTACAATCTGCAAAGCCTGGTAGATTCTGTGAACGATGTTAGCCGTTGTGGGAAAGTTCAAAGATTTCAAAAGAAAGTTTACAACCATTAATGAAGCTTAAGCACCAGTTGTGACCATACACAATATTCAAAACCTTGAAGTTACTCACATTGTGTGGAATTATTACACCTATAGGAGTGACTGAGTTCATCTATATGAGAATTGGGTAGCAGTTGAACTCAGACTAGAAGGTGACCACCAAAATAGGGCTTGATCACAAGCTACCAGATTCCTCTATAACTCCCAGCTGTTTAATACTTTTAGTTCCTCACACAGCAGGGCTTCTGCCAGACGAGTACTCTAGGGGGTGTGATGATGGATTACGCTGGCCTGCCTGTGGGTCCTGGAGAACACATCTCAGAGCTGCTCCACTAACTCCCAGAGTTCCTGTTTAACTGGGGAAGGACTTGTTTCTCCACCTCAGTGCCTTCATGAGCCCTATGGCCAGGCCAGGCTCAGGCTGCGAGACTTAGGCCACACATGTGGGAAAGTGTGGGAAACCTACCAGAAATAAATTCAGAATATTAGCAAAGATTAATGGGACTAACACTATCCCCCCGGTTTCACAGACAAGGCTTAAACCTAGTCCCAGACTAAAATGCATGTCTGGGCTGTTTTAACTGAAAGAAACTTCCACTGACATATCTTAAAATATGCCATTGTCTTGTCTTAAGATGCACACCAGTAATGTTTTTATTTCTAAGGCACATTTATAAAAGATATTTAAGGCCCGGTTTCATAGACAGGTCTTAGCCTAAACCAGGATTAGGCCAAAGTTTAATTAGGACATTTAAACAATTTTTATAAACATGCCTTAGATAAAAAAACATTACTGGTGTGCATCTTAAGACAAAACAAAGGCACTGGCATGTTTTAAGATCAGTCAGTGCAAGTTTCTTTCAGTTGAAACAGCTCAGATTTACATTTTAGTCTAGGACTAGGCTTAAGCCTTGTCTGTGGAATTGGGGGTGCATGTCCTAAATAAACTATGACCTAATCCTGGCTTAACCTAAGTCCTGCCTGTGAAACCAGGACTAGGTCACCTAAGTGTAACTCATATGAGTGAAGGCAACTCTGTTTTTTTTTTTGCATATGCTTGTGATCCTATCAATGCACCACATTTGCTTGATAATGGAGCAAGAAAAGTGAACTCCACCTGGAGTGTGTAAAGCAGCGGTGCCCAATCCTGTTCCTGGAGATCTACCTACCTGCAGAGTCCAGTTCCATCCCTGATCAAACACACCTGTCTGTAATTATCCAGTGCTCCTTCAGATGCTAATTAGTTGGTTCAGTTGTGTTTGATCAGGGTTGGAGCTGAACTTTGCAGGCAGGTAGATCTCCAGGAACAGGATTGGGCACCCCTGGTGTAAATCCTCAAACACCACCTTTTTTAATATGTTCAAAGCCCTCCACTAACCAATCTGTTTGCAGTCAATCTGGAAACTAAGAGAGAGACCTCATCTGACAGTGTTTCTTTGAATAGGCCCACTTTACAAACAGTTATTTTTTATTTGCCTTGCACAGTCCATTAATGCTTGGGATGATCCACGATTGCATCTCTGGATTTATCTCTGCTGGATACTAGAGGCAAATCCCCCCCTTTGTGCCCTATGTTGTTCATCAGACCTCTTTCGCCTTTTTTGCTAAAATTAGCTACTGCCTCAGTTGTCTCCGTCATCATTTGTGGCCTCTTTATTCTGATTCAGCTGCTTGTGAAGTACAGAGTTTGGGAAGCAGTCCACTATGGTTTTTTCTACGACTTGGGTGGTTATATGCAGCGCAGTAAGCATCAACCACTCTGCTAATATGCACCAGTATGTGGTTCATCTGGACACACACAGTAACTTTGGGATTGTACGCCGAAGCTTGGATCTGTGTGCCACAAAAACAGTCCTAAACAGTCCTTGTGGTAGCAAGAATGCAATAACAACGCAGGATAACAGAACAGAACTGTGAGCAGCCAGTGACTGGAAGAGTATGTATGGGAGGTCAACTTCAGTGCTCTTATCACCTCTCTGAGGTGGCCCCAGAGGGCCATCACTCAGTTATCCTCTGAGGACCAGGAGAATGTAGAGAACATAGCAGTCGTTGCTTTTATTGGATCTGATCATTACTAATATTCTCTGGAATGTCCCCGAATATAAATAGAACGAGAAAAAAATGCACAGAGAAAGTGAAAAAAAAGAGACAGGCCTGGTTTAATCTGGTGCAAGAGTTCTGGATCGCTGTGTTTTGATTGGATGGATGGAGTAGTGGGGTGAAGTGCTGGGAGAGGCATGGACAGACCGCCCAGAGCGAGCTCAAGTCTCCTCGGGGAGTGACTGTAGATTAGTTTCAGAAAAGACCTTGTTAGAGGTGTCTGAACAAGGGCAGCAGCTATGGAAATGTGTGTGTATGAGTAACAGGGCTGTGTATGGTCAAAGAGAACGTCTGTCCCCAGGTTCAACAAGCATTTAATGCTACATCAATTCAGTTCCCGCCTAGAATATATTGCGTGTAAGCATCTATGGACCATACTAAATGGTGGGTAGGATGTTACATTATGAAGATATTTCCTTTTTCATTTTCAATTGAAGGTGTGCTGACTTAATGCACACCATTAGTTTTGCTCAGCACTCATCACCACGTTTACTAGAATACCCAACTTTTCCATACATTTCCCCCCTTTTCAGTTTCACAGTTGGTTAAATTGGATTTTGTCCACTTACAGTAAGTTGAAAGGGTCCGCGCTCACCCTGTTCATACATCATACTTGTGTTTATTTGTGCTTGACATTCTTTTGTGCCTGGTGTAAATCACAGGCTCATATAGCTCATTATCCCACTGCAACTCTAATTCCCCCTAAATGCACTGGAGAATATTCAGAGCTCATTTGTGGTGTAAACACTCCTTAACTGATCCAGATTAACTCCTCTTCTCCAGTTACCTTCCTCCCCTGTGCCACACAAAACTCTTGCCTTTCTTTGAAAACACAGGGAAAAAAGCCACCCCAACCCCCTTTGCAACTGATGACCACAATTTTTTTTTAGTTAATTAGACTTTTTAAATGTAATTACAATCTAATGCATTCCATGTTGAAATTACTGACTCTCCATTACTTTCTCTCCAATCAACTGTTACTGTACAAAAGGACTGGCCTGGTCTGGTGCGCTTCTGGTGGAACCCAAGGCCATGAGCAATGGAACATGTCCATCATCCTGATTATTAGGTGGAGACCACCGGTGAAATCGGGGCCATTTGGTAGGCTCAATAACACTGAGAAAAAGAGAGGCTGAGGCACAGGAAGTGAGCCTAGACAGGCAACTGCTGAGGGAAGCACATTTCACAAGGGGCCCTGGCCAGGCCTCGGCTAAAATCCCCTAAAACACAACGACAGGCCCAATTTAAGGCTGACATGGAGAATTGGTGGACTTCCAGCACAGTGCTTAAGAACATGTGGCAGGATCCAAATGACCTTGGTTGAGTTTCCTTTTGTCAAGACGCACGTTTAAGAATGGACAATTCCCATCACGACTGGAGTTTAGCATGCGGTTTCCACCCGAAATGACTTTCAGCGTGCTAATTAAAATTACGAACCCGGACATTTGTATTCTAATAGATTTCCAGTAAAACTTGTTAAGGGATGTGTTAAAAACCCCAGTTGTTAACTATTAGTCTAACACCACCTCCTCATATAACCCAATAAAATAAGCATCCAGTAATGTGAATGTACAAACAATCCTCGCAAAAGAAAGATCTATGTACATTTTAACAAATAAAACAAGGAGTTTGTCAGGAGACAGTTTGAGTTGTCAGCAGAAGTGCACCTCCTCTTAGATCAGACGTCCCTGTGCTGTCCATTGAATCTTCCTCAGCCAGCAGGGGCTTCGAGACCTTGTGTGTTTTTACTGCACGACTACATGGGAGGTGCTCACTTTACGACCCCGAGTTTATGGCAACGGTGCTTAAGAGCTGCTCAGGTTTCGCTGGCAATTACCTCTCCATACAAGCCCCCCAGTTCCTATCCCCCTCTCCTGCCTGAGAGGACAGGGACCCCCTCTGACTGGGAGGTGAACTAAGATCTCCTCCTTCTCTTGCTCTTTTATCCCCAACTCGCTCTCCTTGAAGCTGCGCTGAGCCCTTTGCAGCTGGACTCTGTGTTTATTTACTGGGCTGTGGCGAAATACCAGGAAAACCTGGCCTCCCACCTAACCAAATCCTCGGGGCAATGAATGACGTTCCCCTGGGTCCTGCCCCAGTGCTCTTGGTGAGGTTCAAGAGAGCTCAGACCTCAGCACTTAATGACTCAATGACCTGAACATGCTTCTTGAGCTGGAGCCCTGCACTAATTTACTTTTCATTTAAAATGTAAATATCACCTGTGCTCTGCTCACAAGAGTCCACTGTGAGCACACTATAGTGACTTCCCCCAAGAGAGGGCATTTGGTAAACACCAACTATGGAAAGAACAGTAGTAATTAATGTTTTAGCAGCGGTGCTTTTTAAGTGAAGGATCAGTATTTCTATTGCTCATGCTTTATTCTCTAAGTACTGAACTTCAGAATGTACTGTAACTTGTCCTGCACTGTCTGTGCATTGAACATGAATTATACCTCAGTTTAGGGATGCAACGATTACCAGTTTGACGGTTAGTACTACCGTTTCATATTTTAATTATCATTAAAACCATATTCGATTACTGCGATTTGAACAACTCTGGATAAATAAATACTGTACAGCATAAAGCAAAGTTTTAAATAACCATTTCATGTACGCACAGCACACAGAGTTGTTTTGTTTTGTGTGAAAACATGGCAGAAAACTGGGAGGTTTTTAAAGAGTGCTAAGGCATTTCAAATGAATATATGAATTAATTCATTATATGAATGTACCGAACCGAATTTACTTACCCTGTTGTAAATTTTGACCGGTTGATGAAAATGAAGCTTATGTGGTTTCTACACATTTAAACAATTCGGATAAGGTATCTAGAAATGTTTATGGATCAGATAAAATACATATAATCATTTATTAGTCAATTATCACTTTGACTCAATGCTTTTCTTTATTTAAAGTCTGAAATGTGAGGTTTACCATTTTATGAATCTTTATTTGAATATTTCGTTCATGTTAAATATTACATGATAAACTGTTGTCAGTCATGTTGTCATTTAAAATCCGCACATCATTGTTAATGTTATTGTTTTAGTGTTTATGTGAAAACAAAAAGTCATTTTATTAGTGGTTTGTTGATTTTAAATATAAAACTTGGTGAAACGATATATGTGTCAGTGCTTTTTGACCATTTCCAGCACATTTTAACAATACTGTGAAAATACTGATAACTGTGATAATTTTGGTCGCTATAATCGTGATGAGAAATGTTCATACCGTTACATCTTTACCACAGTTATGCGACAAAATTGTTCAAACATACCCCAAACCTGAACAACAATCAGACAAGGTTAGCGTGAATGTGAAACATGAGGAACACTTTGGAATAAGCTTCTACTAGTTCCTTAAAATTGAGCTGAACTCTATCTGTATGGCTCTCCGTCTCTCGAAATCAACTTTCCCCCTTATTTCGCATAAAATCATAACCCATGTTTCTTTAATAAATTGTTCCTGATAATAAAGTTCTGAACAACAAAGGCAACTCTGTTTTTGCATCATATTTCTTTTCTTTCTTTTTTTCAAGGGAAACTTGCAGTGGACTGTATTTGTGCAGCCCGTGGTGCAGATATAAAGTGTAATGAGAGGCACAGGAAAGATTAAAAGAAATGATGCTTGACAACGTTTAAGACTTATCCAGCCTTCAGGAAGGTCATCAGTGAAAGAGGCATAGCGTTTTATTCACCATGGAACCGGGACAAAAAGAGAGATACCAGATGATCAGTGGCTCTATTCCAAAACTTAGTGAGCTGCCCGGTTGTCTGCATACTGTCGGCTCCTGAAATTAAACTTCAAAAAGTGCAGGATTTAGAAAAGTCAATCGCCAATCATACGCCACACAAACAGAGTATCTCACGTGAGTGACTAAGTTAATGCTTTGAGCTGGAATTAGTTCTCTAAAAGGCACATTTTAACTGGATGGGACTAATTTATTGATACTTTTAGTCTTAAGTGAAGACATTATTTCAATAAATCCTCATAATTTGTCCAAAAAAGAGTGCCATTGTTACCTTTGGACTCTGCAGAGATACTGTACTTGTAGTCGTCATTGACTTAAGTATATGGAAAGCATATATTGGTGAAAACAATACATTTGGATATTTGCTAACTATTTATGATCCTACTGGTCACTAGTGGTGATTCATGATGATGGTACTAAAGTTGTGCAGAGGTGAGAGGAGTTCAGGGCAGCCATATAAGGAGAGTCTCGGTAGGCATTTGAGCAGACACATGGCCCCCTGACCGCCCAGGGAACGGCCCAGCATGCATCACACATTCTGGGATGGCAGTGAGGCAGAACCAGGGTGAGGCATGGGCCAGATGAACGGGAGAGAAAGAAAAAGGATGCAAGGTCTAAAGGTTTCTTCCAAGCTACCGTGATACAATATAAATCACTATGGAAAACTAGTTTGAAATAACTTGGGAATAAACCACATCAGTAGTGCTCCAGAACATTTGATGAACTGAATCAAATGAAACGCCTCAAAAATGTGGTTTAGTTATTCAGAGTAACAGTGGCGATTAATCCAAGCATGATAGGAAGCATAAAAAGGTTACACAGCAAGTTAAGCATGCATAGCAAATAAACTAGTTAAAGTCCCAGCTAACAAGGAATGTTCTCAGAACTTTGGCTGAAGTTTCGGCAAGGTTTATGAACAAAACGCTCATCCAGTAACGTTAATAGAATCTTTGTTCAGTTATCTGGTCTTTAATAATATTCTCAAAATGTTAGCACAAAAACATTGTTCAGTTGGACAATCATCTAACATTTTTTTTATTTTAAATGTGATAACACTAGGGACCAATTATCTCTGTTGACTAGTTACTTATTAGCATGCATATTAATAACATATTGTCTGTTTATTAGTGCTTATATAGCACATAATCTGGATGACCATAGTCTACATCCCCAATTCTACCCAATACCTAAACATAACAACTACCTTACTAACTATTCATAAGCAGCAAATTACGAGTTTATTGAAGCAAATGTCGTAGTTACTGGTTTGTTAATAGCAAGAAATAGACCTTAAAATAAAGGGTGACCTTAAATGCTTCTACTTGTTTCAAAAGTCCATGGAACATAAAAAAAATAAACTTCCCATAATGTTAATGTTCTGTAAACGTTTGTATAACCAAGATTTATTTATTTGTTTATTTACTGGATGTCTTGAACGTTCAGAGAACATTCAGAAATAATGTTTTTATTTTAGTTTTTATTTAGGAGCTTAATGAAACGTTACCAAAATGTTTTTAGAACATGTTTTTGAAGCTGAGGAGTTACCTGGTCTTAAATAATGCTCTCAAAACATTAGCACAAAAAAATAAATAAGCGTATTTATACATCATACATTGAACGTTTTATTTCTGAAACATTTTAGTTGGACATTCATCTAACGTTTTTAAGTGTTACTACTTGTTTCAGAACGTTTAGAGAACATTGAAAAGTAACATTCCCATAATGTTCTCAAAATGATCAAATGGAATGTTCTCTAAACGTTCTCGTAAACAACAGTTTAAAAGACCTGGAGGTTTTGAATCTTCAGAGAACATTCAGAAGTAACATGTTCGTAACTTAATTTGAATGTTACCAAAACATTCTTAGAACAGATAACAGCTGGGTTGAAAATGTCTACGTAAGACAGACAAGCTTATTGAGTTGATAATTGCACTAATATTTTTCTGTTGTAGTTCAGGTTTGCTTGTAGACACAGTAAAAAGTAACTATCTGCTTGTAAACCATTTGCATTAAAATGGTGATTTGGGCAAATCTTCAGAGGTCAAACTTTAACCAGAGTACTAAGTCATAACGGAGATGTCTCGTCGCAGCGGTTGTACTGCATGAAAGGATCCTGACTGTATCCAAGCAGCAGTGGCCTCCTCCTGGCTGTTACGAGCAGGAGCGGCGGTGGGCGTCAGGGACCTGCTCAATTCTGGGAACTGAGAGTTGTTTGGAGGGTCTCAACAGCTCCCCACTCCCTCTTGGCAGAACATCACAGAGGAACTCATGCAGCTCAAATATTTCTCCGTCAAATGATCTACAAAAACACATCCCACTGCGCACACAAAGAGAAGAATGTGTGCTCGTGTTTGTGAGAAACAGCAAATTATTTCGATGTTCTCGTATAAATGTTCAGCCGATGCGGCAATGCTTTCAGTATTAACATCATTGTCAATGCACTCGAAAGACTCTAGACTAGACAGACATTTTAGCATCTGTACAGCAAAGAAATGTGTCTGAACAAAAAAGTAGGTTTGAAAAGAAGTGAATTGATCTTCCATAACAGTAAATACAAGATAAATGAAAATATATTTTACATTTATCAGACGCTTTTATCCAAAGCGACTTACAGTGCATTCAGGCTATACATTTTTTTTTTTTTTTTCAGTATGTGTGTTCCCTGGGAAGTGAACCCACAGCCTTTTGCGCTGCTAACGCAATGCTCTACCACTGAGCCACAGGAACTAAATATATAATTTAAAATGTATGTAATGCACAAGCTGAGACTGAATATATTGTAAATATTCATGATGCAAGATTAATGTCAGAACTGATGAAGGCAAATCCCTCTAACAACACATTTTCATTAAGTAATTAACATTTTTTTATGTTTTGCCTCCTCTTATTCACCTTTTTAAATAACCAAAATGACCGTTTTATCCTCTCTGCTGCCCCATCAGCTCTGGAGCACCAGTGGTTATATTACTGCAGTGCTTTTAACTAATTTGTGTTTATTAATTTAAACTGCACCTGCGGATTGCAAGACATTGACAATTATGTGATTAGTTTATTTATTAGTTAGTTTGTTTGTTTGATTATGTGTGTATGTTTAGAATTTAATATACAATTTTATAAAGATTTAACTTAATTTTTTTTTAAATATTTTTTATGTGAACAACATAAACAATAATGTCACATACTTAATTAAATGCAATTCGAAATGAATTTTGATTTTTGCATTTCACATATTTATTAATTTTTGTATTTTACCTTTATTTATATAGCGCTTTACATCATACAGATTGTGTCAAAGTAACTTTAAAGTGTCAAACTGGAAAATAGTTTATCAATAATGCAAGAGGACAATAACAAAGAGCCATTTTAAAGTTAAAATCCGTTGATTTATGATTCAGTAATGTTATCTTTCAGTGCAGCTCTCTTCCATCAGTGTCTGTGCAATCAGCCTATTAAAACTTAATCATTTCAAACATGCATTCAAAACTAATAAAAATAATTCTAGACAAATATAGACAAAATACACATAGGCCAACAACTCTTAAAACATAGCAGACGGTGTGTGTTAATCCTTCTAATAACATGTTTAATAAAATAAAATGTGCATTAGTGAAGAAAGAAGAACATTATTTGAAAAAAAGTTTATTTTATAATAAATATCACCTTGCCATAGCTCAAGGACACTTTACAATTGAGATGCAATCAATGGTGTGATACAATAACAGTGCTATAGTAATATAATAATACATATACACAAGAAGGGCATTACAATAAAACAAAGTAGCAGTAGATACAACACAGAAACAAAGTTCATTTCAATAGTTCATTTATAGCCTTTAATATTAGTCAGTTCTGCTAGTAATGTTAAGATGTTTGTACTGAATCAGAAAGCCGTCACATACTGTAGCGTGCTGTACTTCTCATCTGTCTTTGACTCATGTGACTCTCTGTGCTCCTCGCAGGAGTCTGACCTCTGGAAACTGCAGCCTGTTCAAACATATCCTCATTTCATGCACAAACAATACAGTAGAGAAGAACAGCATAAGAGAAAACCCTCTTCACATTGCATACTGGTGGCTGATGAACCCACAAATCAGACACAAAGACTTCTTTATGAGAACACAGTGAACCCGGTGAGATAAAAGTGCAGCGTACAGCTGAGACAGATTATGCCGCCGCAGGACCTCGAGCAGGTGTTTTGTGCTCTGGGTTTAGGTTAGCGGCTAACTGCCTCAATCTGTGACAGCACTCCCAGCACAGCGGCTCACAGGGGGGCATTGTTTTTAGCCGCTAATATTAACATTTTTCTTTTTCTCAGCTTTTCTCGGCGAGGTTCTTCTCAGACTGTGAGAGTGCTTCGGGCTTCGTCCAGCGCTCTGGAGGCTTTCAGTCGAGCCGTGTGTTGACATAAAGCAGGGACGATGGATTTAGCCACAAGAAAATTACGTGAAGTCAACCAGGCCGGAGTGGCGGGCATTTTTGTCATTACGGGGTGGGCGGTGAAAATAAAACAGCGAGGGATGTTGAGGGAAAGCAGTCTGGAGAGAAATGAGCACATTTATATTTAGAGCGCTGCTTAGAGTCACTGGTCTCACTACATACTAGATGCGAGTCATGAAAGCGTATGGATGTTGTGTTATGTTTTACCTACTGTACATGAAAATTGATTCTCATGCTTGTGTGACTGTCTTCTTTTTACATTTGCATGTTTATCATCCACGTTATAATCACTACAACTCAAAATTATTTGTTTTATTTGTTTTTTGCTCACCAAAACTGCATTTATTTGAGCAAAATAACAGTAAAAACAGTGATACTGTAAAATATTCTAACAGTTTTTGTATATGTTAAAATGTATTTTATTTCTGTGCTGCACAGCTGAATGCTCAGCATCATTACTTCAGTCTTCAGTGTCATTTAAAAATAATTCAAATAAATGTTGTTTTTAACTTTCTACATCAAAGAATCCTGAAAAAAAGTTTCCACAAAAGATAAATAAATAAAAAGAAACAAATTAGCATATTAGAATGATTTCTGAAGATCATGTGACACTGAAGACTGGAGTAATGATGCTGAAAATACAGCTTTGATCACAGAAATAAATTACAGTTTAACATAGATTCACATTATAAATTGTAATATTATTTCACAGCATTACTGTTTTAACTGTGTTTTTCATCAAATAAATGCAGCTTTGGTTACAGAAGAGACTACTTAAAAAAAAAAAAATTGACCTGTATTTTAGTGCCAAAAAATAAATAAATAAATAAAGTCACTCCCACACTCAAACCCTTCTGTGTTTTTACATTGTCATTGTTTGGTATATTTATTGAGCCGGTCCACAAGAATGTGTGATTTAAGTGTACAAGTATATTTTGAGGTCACTGGAAAGTCTCTGTCACTGTCTGTCTCACGTTCACTAATGTTGACTTTACATAAAGTAATATATGATCTGTGCTTGCATGTAAATAAATTACATGTGGCCAAATTACCATCAGGTTACATCAGGGGGTGATGAAGATTTGTGCGTTCACTGACACCAATAATCTGTCCTCAGCATGCAAACACCCCCATGCTAATTGTTTTATTTATTTTTATTTATTGAGGCTCGTCAGCCGTCATCAGTCTCCTCGTGCAGAAGCTGAATCCACACGACCGCAGCTGTGTAACGTCCAGATCTCCATCAGTGGAAGTGTTTCACGCTCCCGTCGCACAGACACAACACAGAGCCGTCAGCCGCTGAAGAGCTGCGACTGTGTTTTATACATCACCAGTCTGTTTGTTAGGGGCCATTATTCATCAGGATTTGACCTGTTCTGTTATAAAGAATACTAGATAAACAGTACAAGAAGCTGTGTAAGTTCTTCTGTCAGCAGCTAGTCACCTTTATTCATAAAATGCTATTAACAATACAGATTGTGTCAAAGCAGCTTTACGGTATTAATTAGGAAAAATGTGACTCTGGAGCACAAAACCAGTCATAAGGGTCAATTTTTTGAAATTGAGATTTATACATCATCTGAAAGCTGCATAAATAGTGGAAGAACTGGAGAGCTCAAACATGTGTCCTACCTTAGGTCTCTGTGCTTTTCTCTATGGGCGATTCTCAATAGGAAGGCTGCATCATAGTGAGGCTGCATTCTTGCTATACAAGTCCTTGTGAGCTTTCCATTGATGTATGGTTTGTTATGATAGGACAATATTTGGCTGAGATACAACTATTTGTAAATCTGGAATCTGAGGGTGCAAAAAAATCTAAATATTGAGAAAATCACTTTTAAAGTTGTTCAAATTAAGTTCTTAGCAATGCATATTACTAATCAAAAATAAAGTTTTTATATATTTATGGTAGGAAATTTACAAAATATCTTCATGGAACATAAACTTTACTTAATATCCTAATGATTTTTGGCATAAAAGAAAAATCAATAATTTTGACCTGTATTGTTGGCTATTGCTACAAATATACCTGTGTTACTTATGACTGCTTTTGTGCTCCAGGGTCACATATAGTGTGTCAATAATGCAAAAGGACAATAGTAAACTCTCAGTTTACTATAGTTTCAGTTAAAGTCAGTTCATCATTGATTCAGTGATGTAATCGTCCAGCTCATTTCAGTTTATTAAATAGTATCTGTGCAATCAAGTCGACGATATCACTGGAAATGAAGTGTCCCAAACTGAGCAAGCCAGAGGCGACAGCAGCAAGGAACCAAAGCTCCATCGGTGACAGAATGGAGAAAAAACCTTGGGAGAACGCAGGCTCTGTCGGGGCCAGTTCTCCTCTGTCCAGACGAAACCAGCTGTTCAATTCCAACTGCAGCAAAGTACAGCTTCTGTCTTTTCTGACGCCTGACAGAGTATCTGTGTCTGAAGCGGCTGCTTCAGCATCAGTCTGGATTCAGCAGCATGACACCGGCTCTCACGTCAAACTTGCTCAGGAGACGCTCTCAGACTGCTCTGGAATACTGACACAATACGTCAGAAAGCATGTGGCAAACACTAATTATAAAGAGTCTCAATTAAACTCAGCACACAGTAATACAGGACTGATCGATTTAAAACTGCATCTTATTTGCCATGCATTATCATATCAATCATTTGCATTAATTAAAATTGTAAAATTGTAAAACGATGTGTTATTCTAGATGTTTTTGCTACACTCTTAAAAATAAATGTTCTTTATTGGCATTGATGGTTCATGAAGAACCTTTTACATTTATGGAAACTTTTTATTTCACCAAAGGTCCTTTATTTTGGATAAAGGTTCTTCAAACAAACAAACAAAAAAAAAAGAAAAGTTATTTGAAGCATTGTTTACTGTTCTTTGAGGATTTTTTTCATCCTCAAATCTCTGGGACTTTCTTATTTTATTTTATTTTATTTCATTTTATTTTGCTGTTTTATCATCAATCATATGAAAAGAGACACATGATTTGAATAAATGCAATAACTGTATAATTATAATATGTAATAACATGCATATACAGCACACTTATTTATATTTACAGTGTACTTATAGTACAATAAGTACTTAACCATGTGAACAGTTACATAAACCACAAGAAATTTAACATTTCAATCTCTTAAGTGTAATGCATTATAAAAGTAATATAAGCTGTATTGATTTATCATATTTTCATAAATAATTATAACCAAAGTTAAAATGCATTATAATACTTGAAGGTTTATTGCCATGTATTTTAATTCATTAAAGCTGAAATAATGAATATATAAGTATTATAATATATTATAACTGTAGTTATTCATGAGATCATAGAGTGCATTATAAGGTTCATTGCAAGGCATAATTAATGCATTAATATACTTTTATAATGCATTATATATGACGGCTTTATTTCCCCTACATAGCTCAGAATAACAGCTATATGCATGTCTTTATTTTTACATCCCAAATGAAATTCAAGTCCTGCCCTAGAAAGTGTTCCTGCCTCCAAACGTCTTTATCAATCACCATCGTGTTCAGAGAGCAGGACACAGAGTCATGGAGAGGTTTTACCCGTCACTCTTTACAAGTGTTTTAAGTCAATATTGAGGCAAGATCATGAGCGCATGTCTGTTTTTTCATTTCCTGAGCATCAGTGTTTGTGGCGAGTAAGACGGGCTTCAAAGGGCCCCGAGCTCAGGATGGGGGACGATGCTGAGAGAAACTTCAGAGGACTTCCACAGAAAATCCACAGATAATATCCATTCACAGCACAGAGTGATCGATACAGACTGAGGACGGGCGGCGCATTTTAGTGTGCCGCCAAAAATATATGATTAAACAGGGATTTCTGATTCTATAGTCAATGCACACACATCACACATCAATAAACACTAGAGAGTCAGAATGAAAGTGTCACATTTAGAGTCCAGTGAAGATCAAGAGAGAGTCCAAAAAGGTACTGATAAAAGAAAAAAAATAGTTATTTTTCATACAACAAAACAGGTAATCCACAGACACAAACAATACCCAACCATGAACTGAAACACATTCGTTAGACAAGAAAAAAAAAAGATGTCAGTGGGGCAGCACCCCTTCAAAAGGTACAAATATGTACATTTTAATATGTACTGTACCTCTTAAGTACTCATTTAGGGGTTAAACAGGTACAAAAGTGTCATTTTGAAAAGGTACCTCCCCAGTAACAGCTTTTGTACCTTTTTCTGAGAGTGTAAGCAGAACTAATACACACTGATAATGAACTAAATGATCAACAGGTGTCATGATAGTCAACTCAAGACGAATCAAAAATGAATCAAAGGAAGACTGAAGAAAACAAACCAAATGTTCATGAAAATGAAAATCAGACACAGAACATGGCAAAGAGATAATATAAATGATCATTTAGTGAGAATGCATGTCTAGCTCATTACCAAATAAATCAAATGATTTTAAATATTGGAGTTGGATATATTATGTGAGAAGAAATAGACTATTAAGTGAGGGACATTAAAACAGCGGTCAGTTTAACAGATATGACTGATCAGAATAATTATATCACTTGCCAGAACAAATGTAATTATTTTTAGTAATAAATATAATTATTTATTGAACATTGGTATATTTTATCATATCACTGTTGTCACTGTTAAATAAAAGTAAAAAAGGTGATTTAGCCTTTACACCACTGTTGGAATAATTGAGATTTTTCAAATGTTTTTGAAATAAGTCTCTTCTGCTCACCAAAGCTGCATTTATTTGATTAAAAATACAGAGAAAACAGTGAAATATTATTTCAATTTCAAATAGATGTTTTCTTTGTGAATATCTGTTAAAATGTAATTTATTTCTATGATCAAAGCTGTATTTTCAGCATCATTACTGCAGTCTTCAGTGTCACATGATCTTCAGAAATCATAATAATAAGCTGATTTGCTGCTCAAGAAACATTTCTGATTATTATCAATGTTGAAAATAGTTGTGCTGCACAATAATTTTGTGGAAACTGGTACATTTTATTTTTCAGGATTATTTGATGAAAAAAAAGAGATCTCAATAGAAATCTTCTGTAACATTGTAGATGTCTGTAATGTTACTTGTGATCAATTCAACGTGTCTTGTTGAATAAAACCAATTTAAATAATAATAATTATAATAATGAAAAATATATATATATATATATACATATTAACCCCAAACTTTTGAACTGTAGTGTTCATTATATTCTGCCTTAACCATGGTAAAATTACTGTAACATATGGTCTCGGGTGACTTTAGTAACCATTCATAGAGAGAGAGAGAAACATAACTTGCTAGATACTTGTAGAGAAGCAGCTGTTTGTAATTGTGACTTATGTAGAGGACTGAGTTCACGCGCTGCTTGTGAATTTCAGATATTTTAAAGTGCATTGAGAAGGTCTCATCTAAATGAATGCGTTTGTGTGAACCTCTGAACTAATCTTCTCAGGCGTCCAGCCGTTCTCAGTGTCATCTGAAGCTGTTTCTTTCTGTTCCAGGCCTCCCGTACACAAAGCCTTTTCTCTTAATCTATGTAAATTCAGCCTCTCACCTCTAACCCCTCTGCCAGATCCAAACCAGACGCGGGTTTCATCCAAATCACCGGCACTTGAAGCGGTGACCTCCATCAGGTGACTGGTCTGGTCCTAATTAAAGCAGAGGGCATAACCTCTGCTTCAGCCCGCAGCAGTGCTCACTTTATTACAGCCTTCTTCTGCCAGCAGCTGCTCAATCTGCTTCCAATGGTGCCCAAAATTACAACAACATGCAACGTGAGCAAAAAAACATGTGCTTTTGAGATTCATGTGAGGTGAAAGCCGTAATTGTGGACGGTTTGGCATTTATAAAGAGTTAAGTTGATAATAAGGTGAGTGATCTTGTCAGGCAACGTTTTGGATCAGAGTTGTCAGTCGAAACACTTTACAGTGACTTAAACTTTGGTGCACCTCTGAGACAAGAGCATTATGGGGGAAAGCAGCTTTACTCAAGTCGTTTACTGTCCATCAGGCAGATCATTCATCTTCAGGTGTTTGGAGGAATTCATCTCTGTTATGAAAGGGAATTCCCTGACCATCTGTGTGTGTTTTCTGTGTCATGCTTAGCTCAGAACTACATTAACACACACACACACACACACACACACACACACACACACACACACACACACACACACACACACACACACACACACACACACACATACATACACACACACACACACACACACACACACACACACACATACACACACACACACACACACACACACACACACACAATCTTCATAAAGCCTGTAGTTGTGCAGCACAATTGTGTTAAAATGTTCTTGTTTCGAAATTCATTTTTTATTTTATTTTTTTGCAAACATGTAGAACTTACATTATAACAAAAATGCATGATACAAAGATTCATACAGAAAGATTAAAATAAAAGAGAGATAGAGGAAAAATATAAATACATAACTCCCACCAAAATCTATCCAATTGAAATGACCCAAACTATCCAACACTAAAAGCAGAAAATGAAGACCAAAAAGAAAAGGATATATTAATAAACAATTAAAATGGGACCAAATGTTATTTTATTTTTTTTAATTTGTCCCAGTTATTTCTTATAAAGTATATCAGACACACTTCAAGGGTTTAACATCCTCCACTCACTCACTCACTCAATCACTCACTCACTCACTCACTCAATCACTCACTCACTCCGTCACTCACTCACTCACTCACTCACTCACTCACTCACTCACTCACTCACTCACTCACTCACTCAATCACTCTCTCACTCACTCACTCACTCACTCACTCAATCACTCAATCATTCTCTCACTCACTCAATCACTCACTCACTCACTCACTCACTCACTCAATCACTCACTTACTCACTCAATCACTCACTCACTCACTCACTCCCTCCCTCCATCACTCACTCACTCAATCACTCACTCACTCACTCACTCAATCACTCACTCTCACACTCACTCACTCACTCAATCACTCACTCACTCCCTCCCTCCCTCCCTCACTCACTCACTCACTCACTCAATCACTCACTTCCTCACTCAATCACTCACTCACTCACTCACTCACTCACTCACTCACTCACTCACTCACTCACTCCCTCACTCACTCACTCACTTAATCACTCACTCACTCACTCACTCACTCACTCAATCACTCACTCACTCACTCACTCAATCACTCCCTCCCTCACTCACTCACTCACTCACTCAATCACTCACTCACTCACTCACTCACTCACTCACTCACTCACTCAATCACTCACTTACTCACTCAATCACTCACTCACTCACTCCCTCCATCACTCACTCACTCACTCACTCACTCACTCAATCACTCACTCACTCACTTAATCACTCACTCACTCACTCACTCACTCACTTACTCACTTACTCACTCAATCACTCACTCACTCACTCCCTCCATCACTCACTCACTCAATCACTCACTCACTCACTCACTTAATCACTCACTCACTCACTTAATCACTCACTCACTCACTCACTCACTCAATCACTCACTCACACACTCACTTACTCACTCACTCACTCAATCACTCACTCACTCCCTCCCTCCCTCCCTCCCTCACTCACTCACTCACTCAATCACTCACTCACTCACTCAATCACTCACTCACTCACTCACTCACTCACTCACTCAATCACTCCCTCACTCACTCAATCACTCACTCACTCACTCACTCAATCACTCACTCACTCACTCACTCACTCACTCACTCACTCACTCACTCACTCACTCATCACTCTCCTCACTCAATCACTCACTCAATCACTCACTCTCACTCACTCACTCCCTCATTCACTCACTCACTCACTCACTCACTCACTCACTCACTAACTCACTCACTCACTCACTCCCTCACTCACTCACTCACTCACTCAGTCAGTCCCTCCCTCCCTCCCTCCCTCCCTCCCTCCCTCACTCACTCACTCACTCACTCACTCAATCACTCACTCCCTCACTCAATCACTCACTCACTCACTCAATCACTCCCTCACTCCCTCACTCAATCACTCACTCCCTCACTCACTCAATCACTCACTCCCTCACTCACTCACTCACTCACTCAATCACTCACTCACTCACTCAATCACTCCCTCACTCCCTCACTCAATCACTCACTCCCTCACTCACTCAATCACTCACTCACTCACTCAATCACTCCCTCACTCCCTCACTCAATCACTCACTCCTTCACTCACTCAATCACTCACTCCCTCACTCACTCACTCACTCACTCAATCACTCACTCAATCACTCCCTCACTCAATCACTCACTCAATCACTCTCTCACTCACTCCCTCATTCACTCACTCACTCACTCACTCACTCACTCACTAACTCACTCACTCACTCACTCCCTCACTCACTCACTCACTCACTCAGTCAGTCCCTCCCTCCCTCCCTCCCTCACTCACTCACTCACTCACTCACTCACTCACTCAATCACTCACTCCCTCACTCAATCACTCACTCACTCACTCAATCACTCCCTCACTCCCTCACTCAATCACTCACTCCCTCACTCAATCACTCCCTCACTCCCTCACTCACTCACTCACTCAATCACTCACTCACTCACTCAATCACTCACTCACTCACTCAATCAGTCACTCACTCAATCACTCAATCACTCACTCACTCACTCACTCACTCATTCAATCACTCACTCACTCAATCACTCACTCACTCACTCACTCAATCACTCACTCACTCAATCACCCACTTAATCACTCACTCACTCAATCACTCACTCACTCACTCACTCACTCAATCAATCAATCACTCACTCACTCACTCACTCACTCACTCAATCACTCACTCAATCAATCAATCAATCACTCACTCACTCAATCACTCACTCACTCACTCACTCACTCAATCAATCAATCACTCACTCACTCACTCAATCACTCACTCACTCACTCAATCACTCACTCACTCACTCACTCAATCACTCACTCACTCACTCACTAACTCACTCACTCACTCAATCACTCACTCACTCAATCACTCACTCACTCACTCACTCACTCACTCCCTCACTCACTCACTCACTCAATCACTCACTCACTCACTCACTCACTCACTCACTCACTCACTCACACACTCACTCACTCACTCACTCAATCACTCACTCACTCACTCACTCCCTCACTCAATCACTCACTCACTCACTCAATCACTCCCTCACTCCCTCACTCAATCACTCACTCCCTCACTCAATCACTCCCTCACTCCCTCACTCACTCACTCAGTCAGTCCCTCCCTCCCTCCCTCCCTCCCTCACTCACTCACTCACTCACTCACTCACTCCCTCACTCAATCACTCACTCACTCACTCAATCACTCCCTCACTCAATCACTCACTCCCTCACTCAATCACTCCCTCACTCACTCACTCACTCACTCAGTCAGTCCCTCCCTCCCTCCCTCCCTCACTCACTCACTCACTCACTCACTCACTCAATCACTCACTCCCTCACTCAATCACTCACTCACTCACTCAATCACTCCCTCACTCCCTCACTCAATCACTCACTCCCTCACTCAATCACTCCCTCACTCCCTCACTCACTCACTCACTCAATCACTCACTCACTCACTCAATCACTCACTCACTCACTCAATCAGTCACTCACTCAATCACTCAATCACTCACTCACTCACTCACTCACTCATTCAATCACTCACTCACTCAATCACTCACTCACTCACTCACTCAATCACTCACTCACTCAATCACCCACTTAATCACTCACTCACTCAATCACTCACTCAATCACTCCCTCACTCAATCACTCACTCAATCACTCTCTCACTCACTCCCTCATTCACTCACTCACTCACTCACTCACTCACTCACTCACTAACTCACTCACTCACTCACTCCCTCACTCACTCACTCACTCACTCAGTCAGTCCCTCCCTCCCTCCCTCCCTCCCTCCCTCACTCACTCACTCACTCACTCACTCACTCAATCACTCACTCCCTCACTCAATCACTCACTCACTCACTCAATCACTCCCTCACTCCCTCACTCAATCACTCACTCCCTCACTCACTCAATCACTCACTCCCTCACTCACTCACTCACTCACTCACTCACTCACTCAATCACTCCCTCACTCCCTCACTCAATCACTCACTCCCTCACTCACTCAATCACTCACTCACTCAATCAATCACTCCCTCACTCCCTCACTCAATCACTCACTCCTTCACTCACTCAATCACTCACTCCCTCACTCACTCACTCACTCAATCACTCACTCAATCACTCCCTCACTCAATCACTCACTCAATCACTCTCTCACTCACTCCCTCATTCACTCACTCAC